>LPNX010553483.1:48799-90140 GCA_001517045.1 Pseudotsuga menziesii
ATATACATATATGTATGTATATACATATATGTATGTATATACATATATGTATGTATATACATATATGTATGTATATATACATATATATATATATATATACATATATGTATGTATATATATATATATACATATATATATCCAGATTTGATGCCCTTATCTAGATGAGAAGACTCATACAAATATTTATTTATCCTAGTTTCATTCATGTATGTTTCAGACATAGAGGAGCATGATACGTTTTTGATGGATGACCCATATCATGATTCTCAAATCGTGGTGGCGAGGGGGAGAATCCATTTTCACAATATATTCAAGAACCATTAAAATTGGTTGATAAAACTCCTACTAAGAGGAGATATGCATGGTGCTTATATACAAAAGGAAGAAGAATGTAGTATTCAAGAATCTTGTTATGATTCTTGGGATTAGAATTGTGGTATAAAAAAAAATATTTTCCTTAGTTAAGGATAATACACAGTAGAGATCCTGAAAGATTCAAGATGATAGACTGTAAGAACATGGCCACACATATGGTGATAAATATGAAGCTGATTCAAGTTTGGAGGATCTCATAGATAGTTGAGATGTACATGGTTATAACCATGACTGAATGTATGCTTTGCAGTCAGTACATAGACATGTATAACAAAGCATGTGTTGAGGTACCTACATGGTACGAGTGGATATGGAATCAGATACATATCGGAAAGTGAAATAAAATTTCAAAGATATATGGATTCTGACTAGTGCAATGAACAAGAAAGATCACATCAAGGATGTTTCTCTAGATAGAGCATATTATGTAGTAAAGATTCAAAAGGTTCCTAGTCAATTATATCCGAGGCATGGTGCAGAAAGGAGTAATACAAATCCAATAGATATCCATAGATGAGTAGAATTGAAAGCATACTTACTAAGCATTTTCCCAAAGTAAATTTTATTACTTGTAGAACAAGCTCAATGAATTACGTAAATACTCATGTAATTAAAGAGGGAGTATTGATGTGTCTCCATAGGTAGCAGTAGATAAAATCCGCACTAGTTAATCATGTGAGATATGACTCAAAAAGTTCTACCCACTGGTATAACCATGCAATGATACATGACTTCGACACCTACTAATCCATATAGTAATATATGGCTCAGATAATCTATGTAGTTGTAAATGGATTAGTTAAATCCATATAGTAGATAAACCACTAAGTTTCACATAGCTCAGATAAGTCATGGTACATGAATCAGACATCCAAGGGTTGTGGTATCTATTGTGGAGTGAATCCACATGAGCAAAGACATAGTCAAGGTCTCCGAGACTATTAGAGACTATCAGATAATTGAGAAGAGTTATAGTCTAGACTATAGGGGAACAATCAAACCTCTTGGAGAGGTAAGATATCCATATGGTTGGCTAAGTGGGGTACTATAGTATAGAAAAATGAAACCACTGTGAAAGTGGTCAGATGGATAACATCATAGGAAATGGAAAAGATCATAGAGTACTTCTCTAGACCATAGAAGTTTCTTAGAATTATAAGAATCCAGTGTTGAATATTGACACATGTAATATATTATTTTTAAAATTACACTCTTAATGTGTTATTTTGAAATGATGGATTACAAATCCATGGTTTCTAGTTTAGGGGAACTAATTGTCAGTTTAGGTTTCTTAATATCTTAGGATTAGCTATGTAAACTGCAGTTAGTACTACATAAGCAAAGTGTATTGCAACTAGTACTACATAAGAAAATTGTATTTCAGATAGTATACAGAAGCAAAGTATCTTGCGGGTAGTACTACCTATAGAGAAGTAGTGTATCCTGAGAAAGATACCTACTGGGTTAAAATACCGAGTCTAAAACTTTCTAAAAACCATTTGTTTTATGATAAACCACATTTGATATGAAGCATCACTTCATCGAGGACATGGTCCAATAAGGTAAGAATCCAGTACATAGCTACTGATGAGAAGATTACAGATGTGTTAACAAAGTCTCTATTAGTGATGAAGTATGGGTACCTCAAAGATAAGCTTGATATGGTAGAGAATGCCTCCCTCGCTGAGAGGGAGTGTTAAATGTACAACATCATGAATCATTCTCTAGCCTTGTGAGTAATATCAAGTTGGAGCTATGACTAATATCAAGTCCTATTTCCTCTTGTGTTGAGGTGGTGATGTTCTAATTTCTTCTAGTACAAGGATGCAGAATTGTGAGTAATATCGATTCATGATTCTCATATTAGTACCTATGAGGTTGACATCTAGTTATAGAGGTGAACTTGTGAGTATATCGAGTTGAAATTCTTATGTGGACCCCCAGTTATAACACAGTTATAATAGGTACCCTTGGGGTGGGCCTCTAGTTATAGAGGTAAAATGCTTTGCATGTTGAAGCATAAAATGTTATGTGTTGTATTACTAGCCTTGGTCAAAGAATTCTATTAAGCCTTTGAGTAGAAATACAGAAAAAACATGGAGTGAATCACTTGATAAATTTGGAGTTATATTCCCCCAACCATCTCCCAATGAATCACCATCGCTCCTCAATGCATTGAGCTGAGTGGAGACTTGGATATTGTTTATACACCAAATCAATAGAAAACAAACAATTCCTCTATAACGTTTGAGTTTCATATTTTCATTACATACATAGAACATTTGTACTACAGATTTCCATTAAACGTGTATATTGTTATTGTATTTGCACCAGATCTATTATTACATAGATTGTTATTGTAATGTTCATTGGAAAGGAAGTTGTATAGTATAGAGAAACTAGTGACATAAATATTAAGATACATATTGAATAAAATCATATGAAAAATAGTAA
Organism: Pseudotsuga menziesii; assembly: GCA_001517045.1. Lineage (NCBI taxonomy): Eukaryota > Viridiplantae > Streptophyta > Pinopsida > Pinales > Pinaceae > Pseudotsuga > Pseudotsuga menziesii. The sequence goes on from LPNX010553483.1 coordinate 51,629, forward strand.
ATAAGCCTCATAACCAAAATACCTAATGTAAATAGCTACCCCATCTCTTAAAATAAAGATCTTAATAAAATTGAAATACCCCAGAGAATTGACTAAACTAGATATCTAGGGATCGAATCTCACTCAGGCCCTTGGGACCTTTTGATTAGGTTTGAATACATACTTAACAAGGGGATTCCTTGATGAGCAAGAGTTGAGGGAAAACCTCCTTGAGAAAAAACACCTTGATTGTCATTTGGGTTTGGTAGCCATAAACTGCGTGCAGAGAGGATCAACCACACCCACATATCTGAGATCCTATACCCAAAAACAAGCCAAGAATATAAACATAGAGGCTGTGAGGCCATGATATGGATGTATATTGAAATACAAGAGAGGGTGTCCTTAATCTAGAAGAGTGGAAAATCTTAATGTTTTGCTGCCATGTTTCATTTTGTAGCAATATTTTCACCAAAACACTAGTTAAATTCTTTTTATACCAATATAAAATAACAAAAATTTAGTTAAAAATATTACCTTGTGCTACCTTGATACACTTCCTCTCCTCCTTGACAAGATTTGAAGACAATGATGGTTTTGATGAGATTTTCTTCTTAGACTAGTGATTGTACAATTAGAAAACCCATATCCCATTAAATACCAAAATAAAAACTAAAAATCCTTGGCTAATTCACATTTACAACTTCAAATGATTGACATGCATTTTCCCACTGAAGAGTTTCATGAACAAATAAAAAGAAAATGCAAAGTTATATTACAATCTCTTTTTTATTTTTTATTTTTTGTATAGTTATTTTTTTAAAGTTTTGTATATTATATTACAAAACTAATATATAATTATATAGTATACATTTAAAATTTGAAACTAATATATCATTGTGTAATACATATAACTATGCAATTAAGAGTTAAGAGTTGGCATATAAGAGTTATAACTATATCATATATTCTATTCTATATATAATAGTTCATATGTAATTTGCATATATTTTAAATAATATCTACTTTAATTATATTATATTAATTACTAATATACCTATATTTTGTATAGGTTTATTTTATATAAAGTATTAAATATATGTTAGAAAAATATAAAAATAAAAATGCAAACAACAATAACAATAGTATACAAGAATATTATGTTGTTTCTAGCTAAAAGAACCATTGGGTAATAGTTTTTATAGTCTATCATGGTCATGTGGATGAGGAGGTAGATGTTCTGACTAAGATACTTGTTTATGGTTTTAGTGAAAATTTATGGATTAATTTAATGCATACTAGTTTCTTTATAGGCTGCGAGTATAATAATTATTAGCACATTGTGTATATTATAAGTTTACTGACCTAATTAAACAATGTTAGTCCATCATATAAGTCATGTGGCCTAATTATGTATATATTATATGCATCAAGATATCCCCTTCAATGTCATAAATTTTAACACTGCAAATGGATTCAGACACCCCCTTAAAATTCACAAAATTACAAAATTTCATTATCAATATTGTAATTTTTTAAATTTTCGTTGGACCACATCTCTAATGCAATTTGTAGTTTTGTAAATTTTAACAATTTAAATGGATTCATAGACCCTCATTAAAGGGATATTTGAATTATTAAAAAAAATTATGGGAAACATGGGGAAGAATATGCTCCATGATTATAATTTTTCTTCATGTATGGACTAATTCATATTATTCTAGCAATTAAAATTGTTATCTAGTTGTTTTTTATCGACGAACTAAATTAATAATTTTTAGCCATTTTTAGTTGTGTGACTTATTATTTAGTTGTGTTCTTTATTTTATGACTAAATTAGTCCTTTAATTTAGTCATTTTTAGTTTTGTTGTTCAAATTTAGTAGTATTTGTCTTAAAAATGTTGTCATGACTAATTTTTCTTAGTCACATGGTCATTGGTTTGCCAAATTTTACTAGTGTTAGATTGCAAAGAATATTATTGACCTTCTTTTATTTTTGTCTCTACATGACACGCATTAACCAAAACATATTAGTTAAACTTACATACAATTCAAGGATATTAATTTAATAAAGAAATTATAAAGAACTTATCTTCTTCGCATGTTTGGATGTGCTCCCAACATGCGGTTAGAATTATTTCTCCTTGAACTCTTATCACACATTTTATATCAATAAACAACCTAAACCATTAAATAGAGAATTTGTTAACTAAAGAAACTATTAAATATATTATACAAATAAATTACATAATTTCCATCTAAAAAAATAGTTTGAAGTTTCATCATGCTTTAAGAATGCAAACGCCTTGGTTTGTTTACATAGTGTAATCATCGGTTCATCATAGTTGAATGCATTGTGAATGAAAAATAAATTAACAATTTACAAAACAACTTTATCAATGTGCTTTTATTCCAAGCGCAAAAGTGTTTTATACAAAAAACAACTACACCAAAAACTGTGAAAGCATTTTTTTGAAAAAAAAACGACAAGGACATGGTTTTGGATCCAACACAATAAGTGGTCTCATTGCACCCAATAACTTATATACACAACTACAAACCCATTAAATTTAAAATGCCTAAAAAGAAAAACCTGAATTGTGAAATAGTTGAGGGAGTTGAATCCTAATGTGAAATCTTGCAGCCAAATATAACAAAATGAAGCAACAAGAAAGCAAGGGTTCCATCATTGAAATGTAACTATTAAATCTACTATTTTTTCTGAATTTATTTTAAATATTTACAGGAACATAAACAAATATGCATGCATTCAGTTCAATAGTAAGAATTTACATACTTGAAATTTCTATTATGTAGAGTTTTGTGTGATTCGCCATACCTTACAAATTCTAATCTCTAGAATAATTTGGTTGCTCCAAACAGCTTCCGATAAGTCCCTCGTACAAAAATATCCCCTCAAAATTTCGGCAAAACAATGAAACAATGAATAGTTTTTTTAAAACACTTTATGTAATTAGTTTTTAGAAAAGAAATTTCCACTCCTTTTTCAGCTCATTGGAAAAAAATCGTGCATTTTTTAAATTTTTTCTTTTCTGTAATTCTATGCACTTATATATGCAAGAGCATTTGTGTTGTGTAACAAAAAACAAATTGTTTCCATATACTTCCCTTTATCCTTTTAAAAAAAAATCGATGCACCGCATTAGCATACCTTATAGGAATAAATAAATAAATAACGAATATCCATTAACCACTGTGTATGAAAAATATGATTACATCAGCGTTCTTATATATACTACATGCACTAATGTCAAGAATATCAAAAAATGCAGAGTTAAATGCATGTTATCAAATATTTTGGATATTTTCTTTTTTTCGAACAGCTTTGCAGATGTTTAAAGTCAATAGGGAAGAGTTTTGCCGCACCATTGTGTTTGGGTATTCACAACACACTGGTGAATTTATATTATTAAGGTGCACTAGAGTAATTTAAAATCCCTATGAATGTATCTTTGAACTTAAAATGATGTATTGATCTGAAATGTTCTTTTAGGATTCAAACACATCAATTACAATACTTCATAGTATAAATAGCGGCTACTTAAACTCACCTTATTCTTAAAAAATTGTTTGAAAACTATATTGGAAGTTAGATTGTGATATGATTCTCAAAAATTACTCTAGGAGTGTAGACACATTTTAAATGTTGACTTCGCTCAAATGCAAGGAGAAAAAGTTATAATATCAAATGGCCAATTATTCAAATGCCATTTCATTCCATATTGTTCAAAGTTCATCAAGTTCTCCCTTTCCATCTCCAGTAAGTTCATATTTTATTTATATTTTGATTATGTAATTGACTTGATATTCTTTATCCATGTGACACTGAATAACAAAGTGTTCAATTTTGCAAGATCTTGATTCAAGATCAATTTTGGATGAACAAAATATTCCACCAATTGAAAAACGTCACAAGCTCTTACCAGGCCCTAGATACTACAAGCAGTGGGTAAATGAAAATGGACAACCACTTTACCCCGCCAATTGTAACATGCAATCTTCCAACAACAATCATGAGTTATTGATAGTAATTCATTGTGAACTAGATATCTTTTATAACCCTTCACCCAATCTGACCAATGGGAAGGGACATTACCTGAATGTGGGCTTCTAAACTTTGCCCTATAACCGTAATTATGAATTTATAGCATCTAAAATGCATGTGCAAATATGTAAGTAAAAAAAAAACAACGAAAATAAAATCAATATACACACACAACATGCAATTACAAGCATAATTATCATAGGCATATAAAGAAATATCAATGCATATGAGATACAAAAGAATACTTTTCTTTAAAAAAAAAGATCCAAGCAATTGGTTGTGTAAGAGAAATTTTGCACCCAACCATAGGCACTCTATCCAAGATATACTATTTTTGCTAAGAGGCCACCCCCAATATGGGCTATGAGGCCATTAGGGTGAAGGAAACACCTACAATATTCTTTCACTCAAGCTACAACCCGTTCTTCTCTCTATGCTTAGCTAAAATCTCATACGGAGCTCTATAAGGATATCACTAAGCCATCACATTCATGGCACTCCTTCCAACTTCCCACACAACACAAGGAATGCATTTACCTTTACCGATCCACAATTCCCTTGGGAAATCCAACCCTTACAATGGTTATTAGCGTGTGTAGTAAGAGTCCAACATATTGTATGCTATTGGAGAACCTCCCACAACATAATTAATTCATGGCCTCTCAAGCATCCAAAAGTAGAAGAACTCAATGGGTAAAGGCTCCTAGATTTCCCATCCTCTTTTCTCACCTAAAACCATCTATTTTCCCTTAATTTTTGCAACTTTGCCTCTCGATTTTAATTTTTGGGTTAAACCACAGTCTAGTAATGGTCATAAACAACAATAGGAAGCTCTCTATGTACTGTGGAAATATGCATGAGAGAATGATTGAATGAGTGTTGAATCCAAGGCTTATGAGGTAATGGTGACAAGACAGTTGGAATAACTTCTAACAATAGAATAAAGGACTCATGAGAGCTGGCATAACTATCACAACTCCCATGCTTCAATAACTACATGAAGCAACTTTTCCCACCGACATCACACATGCATTCAATGATGGTTTTAATGGAAAAGATGAAGGTAATTGGCCCATTTAAAGCATGTGGCAGAATTTTCGATGAATTCTAAGGTTGACACTTGGAAACATAGGATATAGTTTCCCATAGACCACTTTCCTCTTCCCATTTGGTGGAATCATAGCCCTTCTAGTGTTCTTTACACAACCATCTTGGACCATGTTATTATTTTCCAGTATAATATTTATGTATATTTCGAATGACATGATAATCCAATGATATGGTTCAAATAAAAATATATACATCATACATGCCTAAACATTCACTATTCAAGCCTTGGCCTTGAGCTCTGCACTAGGAATCCATATTAGCATATTTACATAATTTACATAATTTGATTAAATACAGAGTCTAGTAAAAAATGGGGGTATTAGAAGTTGTTTGAAATGTCAAGGGTCAAAGGAGAACCCTTAGCGTGTCACACTCACCCATTATACTAATGATTGACTACGTAGTGTTGATGGTATAATAAAATTTTGAATATATCCATACGCAGGATCAAATTGAAGGGTAATAGGTCACAATCCTCTTACCCTTTGATCTAATATGTCCTACTGCTATAAAAAATCAACACGTTATATAGAAAAGACATGTAGGAACACTTCTTAATGCTCATTTTTTGAAAAGTTGGAAGCCAAAAAACTATGTTTCATCCTAAATTGACCAACCCCTCTGCTTTGATTAAGTCAACTGAAATTTTTAGTGATCCAAATTATGATTTTAAGACCACCCAAAACATCTCTACTAAGAGATCCAAAAATTTGTATGGGTTGAGAGAAAAAATATCCAAGTACACACCAAGGTTGGTCAAGACGGTTGTAGGGTAGCAATGACTTCTCTCTTCCCATGCATTTGAAAAGTAAATACCAAACTTGTTCCAACTGCACTTTGCATGGCACTTGGTCATCTTTTGTTATGGTTCCCAATGTTGGAAGCAAATTCTCCTTTTGTCGTAATAATTTTATGATTGCCAATTCTATTAAATAGAATATGCAAATGTTGGTTGTTTATCCTTTCACATGTACTCTTTCCTCCCAAACAATTAGTAGCTCTTATGCCAATTTGTGGCCTTATTTATTATTGGTTTGATTAATTGGATATTATTAAATACATACATAGCATTTCATGTATAGTATGTGCATGCATGGTTATGCTTTTGGAAACTTTAACAGGAAGAATTGGTTGTGAGTCAATGATCATCTATGCACTCATGGGAACATTTTAAGGTTCATAAATAGTTCTGGGTGTTATTTATTTTCTAAAAATTGTTCTAGTTTGGTACCCATATCCTAAAGGAGAACAGTGGGGGGCTTTTTCTGGGGAAAAAAGTGTGTTTGAGTTGGATCTGGGCATCTGGTATCTATTCTGTGTGACTATGTTTTATTGGATAAGAAAATGGCATTTGAGAAGGGAAGGCTTCTTTTCTTTGTACCTATCATTGTCTGGTACCCATATCCTAAAGGGGAACAGTGGGGGGCGGGAGGATTTTTATCTAAGGAACACTCCAATGACATGGAGTTCATTTCATAAGGTTTGAAGATAATTTTAATGTTGTTTATGATTAGGATATTAGGGAGTGATTGTAATCCTATGAATATGGGGAAGGGAATTTAATGCTCTAGGTATAAAATTGGAATGGGATTGCTTGGGCTTCAGACGAAGGATGACAAAAAGGACTTTTAATTTGGCCTAGAGAATAACCATTATCCATGAGGGCATTAGTGAGGTAAGACCATTATTCATGGTGTTAATTTTTCATCAAGCTGGATTTAATTTTATGCCAACATTTCAAATGGGCTCTCCATCCATCATCATAAGGAATATGATGTATGAAATATCACAAGTGATTATATATATATATATATATATATATATATATATATATATANTTGATAAATAATTAATTTATGTAAAATAATTGTTAAGGTGAACAAGTAAAAGAGAAGAAAAAATCCATTAAGAGATGTTGTAAAGAAGGAGATAATGAAAAATTTAATAATTAAATAAGGAGAAAAGACATGTATCGAGGTATCAAAATGTAGCAAGAATTTGGCATGCTAGAAGTAGCAACACTAGCTTCAAAGTTGGAGTCCAAAAGGATATTGTTGGATTTCAATACAATTTTGTATCTCTTATCCCACTGAAAATTCTCGCCATTATTTTTATAGAGGAATTCCAATGTATTCATACACTAGAATGTTAGTGTCATGATTGGAGAAAAACCCCATCAATCTAATTATGTGTAGATGAAAGATGTCTTGATCTTTATATAGAAACCATCATTATTAGAAGAGAAATTGGTGGCAATCCTCATAAATCTTGATAGCAACTTGTTCCCCATTCCTCTCTACACAATTCCAACTCCACCTTTAATGATGGAATTCTCTTCTTTTATGAATTTTGGTACATCGACGCTCCCAAAGTTGAGTTTGTGGGAGGTAATCATCTTGTAGGACCTTTATCTAGACGTTTGACCTTTATGACTACCCGAGTTAGAAAGCAAGCTAGGCTTTAAATAATAGGCAACAATAGTCCAGTTGAACCTCACCTTCCTTCAGAAGTATTCCGCTTCGCAGATGCATGTCCAAAGTTTGTGGGGGAAGATAAGGAGTACTTTGGTTGGAATTTTACTTTTAAAGATGCTTTCTTTGAAATCGATACTTAGAGTGTAATTCTTGATTATTGTAACAAAGACTTGTTTTCTCAAACAAGCTCTTTCACAGTTTGCAAATAATTTAGGAATCTTGAAAGTAGAGTCAAGCATATTGGATGAGAGGTAAGAAACAAAAATCTAGCAAATTTTCATTAATACTATGAATTGGTAAGTAAACCAACAATTACTCTAATTATGTGATGTGTAAAGGATCCAATAGGATTGTGCTTTATTGTTGTTGTAAGATATTACTTGGTAGCTCCAAGGGTTAGCTCAATTGGTAAGACGTGCGTACATTCTCTTGGTTCGGGGGAGGTCACGGGTTCGAGCCTTGAGTCCTCTGGGGTTAGGCCTTTTGCTAGGATGGCCGGCGGTTTACCACCTCTACCATCCACGAATGTGGGGAAGTATTGCTGAGTTTCCCGTGGATCTTTCCATCTGAAAAAGATATTACTTGGTAATATTACTTCATGTTAATGTAATATAACTTGGTGTAAATGTAATATGACTTATTATACTTATCTTAACATATTAAAACTTTTAACATAAAAAATTATTTTATAATATAAGGTTTTTTTTGCTAATATTTTAAATATAGTAGTATAAAATATAAAATAATTTGTATTATGTATTATAACATATTAAAATTATTATGTGTTTTAACTTATTATTATTTTTATATGTGTTAATATAATTTTGTAATATAAGTTAAAATTTTAATATAATATAATTTAAAAATTTTAAATTTATAAATATTAAATTTAAAATATATTATGTTATAAATAATAGATTATAATATGTCATTATATATATGATAACTTTATCATAATATATTATTTTATTTTATAATAAACATATTATATATCATTTTAGATTTGATTAATGAACGTGGATTATAAATTTAGATTGAATACATTTTAAAATAACTAATTATTAATGTAGATTATTTTATATTTAAATTTATTTATAAAAGTTTAATTTAGATGTATAATTAATAATTAAATTATTTTGTTTTATATTATGAGTATTTTACTTGAGTATATTTATGTATTTAAAAGAACTTATATTTCTAGTCATATAAAATAATATTTTTTATTAATTTTAGTTGTACATATATTTTCACGTCAACTTAACCATAGTTATATGAATTGTAAATATACTTTCTCCGCAAAATGACAAACTCACAATATTTTATTATATCTTTTATAAGACCCATTTTAGACCTCAAAATTCCCCTAATGATTAACTCTAAAATCTTAGTTGTACCATTCTTATTTACATATATTATACATCATTCTTTGTGCAAAATAAAATTGGTATGGTTTGGCATGAAACTCCCTTGTAAATGGAAATAAAAATCATGTAAGTTATAGGTAATATCACTTGTGTCCTCCAAGCATTTATCATATGTCATGCCCATCAATGCATGGCAAAGTGTTGTTAATGTATTATTTCTCATTATCCATTATTTTTGAACTGTTCCTGTGGTTGGTAGGATGCATTGCAACTGAGGGGAGTGTGTCTTGATGAAATGGTTCTTAGATTTGAGTTGTGCAAAAGGTAGATAGAGGTGATCATGCTATTTGGAGGAATTGATGCTAGACTTTGATTTGTCTAATATTTGAATTCACAATGTTAATTGTTTTTTTTTAAGTACCCACAAGGGATTTGAACTCATGACCTTCCATTACAACTTTTCATCTCAATTACTCTTTACCAATTGCTCTAATCTGGTGGGATAATAGTGTTAATTGGATGTTGTCCATAGTAATCAACATATTATTTTGTATACATCATGTTCCCTTCCAAAGGCATAGATATATGCCTATTGTGTCCTCATGTCCTTAGCTTATCTTTGTGGTATTGGAAATTTGTTGTGGAGATATATATGGGAAAAATGAATGTTGCTCCATGTATTGCATTGATGAAGATTGACAATGAAAGAAATCATCCCTACAATGTTCAAGGAGTGGTTCATAATAGAACTAATGAATGAACTTGGAGAAGCTAAAGACTTTAATTTAAGGGAGCTCGCAAGGATTTTGTTCCCCTTTTCATTGCAATAGGAGCACGTTCTTATTGCTAAATTAGAAACATGTGCGCATTTCTCAAAATGCACACACATTCTTTTTAAATAGGTTTGGTGCCTTACCTAACCTCCACACAACAAAAGAACACATATGCCAATTGTTTATTGTTCATTCATCCCTCCCAAGACTGACAATGAATCCTAATTTATCCAACAAATGTGAGTTTAAGATATAGTTGAAGGAGCTCTAGTGTTAGATATTCACCATCATATAGTGCAAGTAAGCTTTATTTTTCTTACCAATTTTATATTGTTTACATTTTAGAAATTTGTTTTTTTTAAATGTGTTTTTATTGTTGACTTGCAATTATTATTCCACAAAGATGGAAGAAAACCCCGAGACAAACACAATTCAAAACCTTTACCCACCAAAATTCCCATCAACTGAAATAAAACAAAGTTTAAATGAGATTAAAAAAATAATTGTGGAACTTAGGAACAAAAGAGAACAATCCCACCTATAACTAGCCAGTTCCCTTGACAACATTGTTGCTTCAGTTGGACATGCCCATGGTAAATTATTTGATATATCTAATTATAATGCCAAGATGAGAGCGATTCACTCAACTGTAGTTAGTGACAAAGAGGCTAAAAAAAAATATAACCAAAGAATCCATTATTTAGTTGTTCATTAACCCTAGAACTAGCCAACAACCTGATATGAGAAAAACTCTACATTTGTACATGGATTGGTGCACATTCCAACCATGGAAAGACAACACAATGAATTGATTATTAATGTAATTTTATAAACCTCTCTGCAATAATATGGAGTTTCCACTATATTTTCTCAAGAAATTATGAGTTGATTTAATTCTTGGCCTCCATGTCAATTATTTTGGCATTGGTGAATTTTAGGGAGTTGATATTAGCTTGGATCAGGATCCAAAAAATACTAGGAATAACCAACTAAGATGACCACCCTCTCCTATGGGAATGTCCAACCCACCTACTCCTAAACCACCCTCAAGCCATTCATCTTAGAGATATGATTCAAGTTACTAGTACTACGATACCATCATTGCCACACAGTATAGTCTAGTATAGTGCTTTTTAGAAAGATCTTATTGAGACATCCTCTGATGATGTTAGACCACCCAGTGTTGAGACTTCATCTATATAGGTTAAATTTTATGGTGTTGGGTTAGTTATTCCTCATTGATGCTCGAATTGTAGACATACTTGTTATGACACGAGGGAGGATCCTATTTAGGACAATTTCTTGGATGAGGTTAGTATGACATAAGTTTATATTCTTATTGTTTATGCATTTAATGTTTCATTGACAATATTTGTTAGGCACAACTTTAAATTATTTGTATAAGTGTTTTTTTTTGGCATGTGTAACTCTTCCAAGATGACACCCTTGCATTTAGGTGGAAAGGTATTTCTATTGGTTATGGAGTGCGATCTTCTTGATTCAGATATGTTAATATTTCAGTTGTGTTTGTACCCTAGTTTTATTGTACACTTTTCCTAAAAGAGGGGTGTGGGGGGACATCGTCCATCCGCGAGGATATGGGGGGACTATCCCTACTGGTTGGGAGGATCGGGGGCCAACATGTCCCCAAGATAATTTTTTGGGATTTTTGTTGGCCAACGATTTACGAGTCCATGGTATTGGGTGACCCTTGGTATTTTCCCATGGTAATTTCCCTATAAAAGGAAAGCATTGTAATACGGTTTTGTATTGTATCATAGCATTGTAAAACGATCTCTATGATTGTGTGAGAGAGTGAAGAGGAAGTGCAGTAGGTTTGTTGTAGGTTATATCTCTTCATTTTGCTACACGATATAATAATAAAAGGACTAACAGTTTCAGTGTGGGCATAGTCCATCTTGGGTGAACCACGTTATATTGATGTCTCTCTTGTAATGTGTTTATGTATTTAATATTTGCATCTTGTTTATTGTTATTGCTCCGTGATCATGTTTTTCTAACAACCTCATCCCATGGACTTGAGGTAGTGGTCACTACAGCTTATTCAATTCAGGCTCCTCACACCCAATTATTTAGATTATTTTTTTCCATGTGTGTGTGTGTTTTCTCTACATAATTTTCATATTAAATGCAAATAGAATTTCAACTCTTATTCTTTTATAATTTCTATTGGATGGAATCTTGAGCGTTATCAGATAAATCTACTCAATTGGAATCAAGCCAGATCTCCCTAGTCCAAGTGGATCTAGAAAAATCAAATACATAATACAATCTACTTTCCTAGATCAATCAGAAATGCAAGTTAATCAGATAGATCACTTACCTGAAATATGCAAATCCTCTTCTCTCTTTGTTGATACAAGCTCCAGAATCTTCAAATCTTTGGCTGCAAAATCCTGTAAAGAAAGTGGAAACAAGCAAATAGTACATGTGTATCCAAACATGAATTGATCTAAGCTAACAGTTAAGGAAGAAATCTCTAAACATTATCAACACAATAAAATTTAAGGAAAGATATTTGTATTAATGTAATCAAGGAGATACATAGAATTACATAGGAGAGAACATCACAACCTAGCCTTAACACTACAATCTTCCATCCAATAATCCAAGCCAAAACCTTCAAATCAAGATAATAACCTCCCAAAGGATGATATGGATCACCTAGAAATTCCACCAGCATAATAGTACCATAGTCCTTCCTCCCCTCACAATGGAGAGGGTTTAATTTATAAGGCTAAAGGGATAGAGTAGGTTGAGGAATAGGAGGATGGATCTAATGGATATTCCCTATAGGTTAGGAGCCGAATTACACCTCACCTAAATGATATGGATAGACCTCGACCTCATCCACCTTCGAGAAGGGTCTCGAAGCTCCATTGTTTCCCCTCAAAACGCCACCAGCGCACTTAGCAGGAAGGGAAAAAGTGCCATCGGCGCACCTAGCAGTGGGAGACAAAGCGCTGGCATCGGTGCACCTAGCATGAAGGGAAAAAGCGCCTTTGGAGCACCTAGAATGAAGGACGAGAGCGTTGACCTTCCTAGAGAGGGAAAAAGGAAAGAAACAACCTCAATATCAATCCATTTTAGCAGAGGGAACTTTAGGGATTAGGCATAGGGTTAACACATGGCTCAACAGGACAAGATTTTGGTGTAACAGAACCCCCCCCAAAGCATGAAGTTAGAGGAATGTGATAGGTAAATGCTTTGTAAAGTGAAGAAATCTAAGGTAAGGATGTCGGCTGAAAGCTGTTGTAGTACCACTGACTCAAATCCCATATAAATCATAACATGGCTACTGACCAATGCAATGCAGATCCATGGTAGTAGAGACCGACTGCACATAATCATGGCTACTAGACACAAGTGTATATCCATGATGAGATGATAAAACAACCCCGATTAGTACACAGTGGATCCGTGTAATATGACTCAAAACAAACTCCATCGGAGCTTGGACGAAGATGGTTGACAACCCAGGGTCTTCAAGATGAACCTGCAATGACACAAATCTAACCATGTGATTACAATGTCTTGACGTCAAACATGGTAGAAACCACTTGATTACCAGTCATTGATGTAAATTGTTAACAAGCGCGAGGGAAATCACCATTGATGTCAATGATTCCTAAGGTATCTTAGTACATACCATCGAATGTGTATAAAGGACTTGGAGTCGAACACTCGATGAGATATTTCAATCAAGAGTCAATGATGTAAACTCATGTTGAAAGCGAGGTAAATTTCCATTAAGGCATGTAAGCCGAAGGTACTTGTCTTGGTTTCTAAGTCTAATTCCTAGAAGAGGAGTTGAAGTCAACAGGAATAGAATCACCAAAGGAGGGCCATGATGAATCCCCCTGGCATCGACATGAAACATGATCATATATGTTTTGGACTAAACTGGACAATAGAGTGATGTATGAGACTGACTCAGGGATGGCCAACATGATAGAAGGTAAACTGACTGCATATAGTGAATGGATGACCAAATTTATCTTGAGCATGGGCATGGCATGAATTGGAAGTATTGACATGAGAATAATACCAATCCCCTAATGCAGCTGACGGTGAGAGTATTCTTGGACAACTCAAAGGAGTAAGAAGACTCTAGGAATCAATAGGACTCGAATACAAACGGATTACCCTAGTACTAAAATGCATATGCAAATGAGTGCCATGTTCAAGAGTAACTATGTAGTGCCATAAAAAAATACAAACTCTTTCCTTAATTTCCCCATGATGATTGATGAGGGGCCTCTTTGCTTTTTAATGAGCTGGAAAAGGGTATCAAACACTCGATATAGCTTGTCCTTTGGACGAGTCCAATATCATATGTTTTATGAACTTGAGAAAGGATGGGTTCATTCCAAAAAGAGGGTCCTTCATCGTTTGATTTTACGAGTGTGATGAAATCAAAATCATTTTTCGTTTCATGTTTAGAGAGACTGAAATGACTAAGAAGACTCCAAAAGGTCCTTTTTCATAAATAGGGCTAGTCGGTTTGAAAAAGAGATAAAATACCACCAACTAGTCGACCGTTATAATACTTTTACAAGCGCGTTCATAACAAGTTCGCTTGGAAATTTTCTTGTATTTTTTAGGGAGACTGAAAAGAGCTTAAATATAACTCCGTAACAGGTTCTTTTTTCATAATCCAATTTTAACGAGTCTGAAAAATTGTAAAAGTACACTCGATACCTCTTCACTATTTTTTTAACGAGCACAAAAAAGGTATAAAAGGCACTTGGAACCTTTTTCATGTTTGAATCCAAAGCATGAAAAAGTGATAAAGTAAGCTCAAACCAGTTTTCATGATTTAACGAGAGTGCAAAACATGAAAAGTAATCTCAACACCATCTTACTATTTTTAATGAGCTCGAAGATCAGTTGAAAGAATGCTCAGGATATCTGCTTCATTGTTTAACGAGCTTGAAACATAATAAAAGCTATGCTCAAAACATGGTTTCATTTTTATGCAAGCTTGAAACCAAAAGGTAAAATGTGCTTAAGGAAACCTACTTCATTTTTTAATGAGCTTGAAATAGAAAATGAACTATGCTCAAAAGGTGATTTTGTGGTTTAACAAGCTTGAAACTAAAACAAAGTAAGCTCAAAATGGCTTCCATTGATGGGTGATTTCCCAACATGATGTCCAGTAGTTGGTACTAACCCCCAGTATAATTGTTAAGTGACTAAATCCCAATATAAAGAGGTAGGGTACATGCCCCCTAAGATTCGTTTCATCTACTTTACAAGCAGAGGAAAGGAAGGTTCAAGTATTGAGTCTTGACACAATGGAAGAATCTGTTTCATTTTTTAATGAGCTTGACATGAAAAGGGAACTGTGCTCAAGTTCAGTTTTATTTTTTAACGAGCTTGAAACCAAGAATAAACACTGCTCAAGGTGTCCTGTTTCATTTTTACACAAGCTTGAAATAGAAAAATAAATATGCTTGTGGGGACCTGTTTCATTTTTACACAAGCTTGAAACAGAGAGTAACTATGCTTGAGGGGACCTGTTTCATTTTTACACAAGCTTGAAACATAAAGTAACTATGCTTGAGGACATCTGTTTCATTTTTTAACGAGCTTGAAACAGAATGGGAACTATGCTCATAAACCTGTTTCATTTTTTAACGAGCTTGACACAGAAAAAGAACTATGCTCATAGGAATCTGTTTCATTTTTTAACGAGCTTAACACAAAATGGGAACTATGCTCACATGTGTCTGTTTCATTTTTTAATGAGCTTGACACAGAAAAGGAACTATGATCACAAGTAGTTCTAAGCCAACATTATTTCTAGAGGTCGGTGGATTCCCCCCTTACATAAGAAGCTAGTGACTTAACTCCAGTATGATGTCCATATGCTGGAGCCATGCCTCCCATTTTACCTATAATGGGAAGAAGCTAACTACAAGGGGAAGGAACCACAAGAACATGTGAGACATTTAGGGAAGTCTGATGATTAGGAGTCATATGATGATCGGGTTTAATGAAGGAAAGCTTATCAACGGTCACAATATTCCCATCATGGGTAAAATACATCACTCTAAAGAGTGTGGAAACTACAACTTTCATAGCGTAAACATAATCACGCCCAAGGAGAAGATTAAAATCTACGGGACCTTGGACTACCATAACATCGATATAGACAACTTTTCCTTCCAAAGTGATAGGAAACTGAGAAAATATCCCTAAAGGTGCTGTAGATATTCGATTAAAAGGCAGTATCTGATCGACAGTTGATACAAGCAGAGGAGAACCTATGGCTTTCCAAGTAGTAGAGGATAGAATACTAACAGAATCCCCTTCTTCAATAATAGTGCGGAGTACACTCTTAGAAGTAACTTGCACAACTATATGGAAAGGAACAATCGAATGAAGATGAGATTCGGTTAGGTTACTCTAGTTAAAGGAAATAAACTCACTACTCGGAGAGGGTTCTATTGAAAGAGACAAAACTTCTTCTTGCATAGAACAATAAGAACTAACTATGAAAAATTCAGCAGGATGGTTTTCACTCTCGATTAGAAGAGAGGGACAAGACGCAGACTGTGTCGAAGGGACTACTTCAGTCTCAACACTCTCTGACAAAAGAGTGGGATTGGGTGGAGATGACATCGAGGTGACCACTTTAACTTCACTCTTCAAAGGAAGAGTGGGATCAACCAAGGATGGACTTGGATCGACCACTTTCACTTCACTCCTCAACATAAGAGTGGGATCGACCAAGAATTGAATTGGATTGACCTATTTGACTTCACTCTTCAATAGAAGAGTGGGATCGGCTAAGTATGGACTTGGATCGACCACTTGATCAACCAATGGGATGTCAAGGGACATTAGAGGAAATTTCAACTCAAAATGGGCCTTTTAACTTTAATTCAAATTCCATGCCATCATGTGCTAGCCAATGAAATTGCTTTAAATTTGAAATACCGTATAGGTATTAAACACTTTTTTAATATAAATTTGGGGATAGGTATCATAAAAAAAACTACTTTTTTTGTTTGTATTTTTGACATATCTCCCTGTGTTTTTATTCAAATTTCGATCAGAAGAGCTCATTGGATGTGGAATTAAATTCCGCATCCAAAGAGTACCCACTCGGTATACTTTTGACGAATCCCGCTACCCCAAAAACAAGAAATACCTGAAAAAATGGAATGATGATGTCATCATTCCATTTTTTCAGGTATTTATTATTTTTGGGGTAGCAGGGTCCGTCAAAAGTATGCCGAGTGGGTACTCGTTGGATGTGGAATTTAATTCCGCATCCAACGAGCTCTTCTAATCAAAATTTGAGTAAAAACACAGGGATATATGTCAAAAATACAAACAAAAAAGTAGTTTTTTTCTTTTCTTCCTCCAAAATTAATAAATATTATTTTATTATTTTAACTATTATTTTATTAATTCATTTTAGGAGGCCCATTTTGAGTTGAAATTTCCTCTAATGTAACTTATGATAATCGATTAGAAGTTGTTGCTGAGGAATAGTAAGATCTTCCAACAAATTTGAAGCTTCATCCATGCGAGGAAAAAGGTAAGTATGGTTCATATCCTTACATATCAAGCAAGGATACCTAAAATTTCCTTTTTGATTCTTAAACATAAAGGCACTGGTTGATGGGGCATCATTAACATGATAATCAGATACTGATGACATAGACTATTTAGACCACACTTCTGACACAAGGGAAATACCGGGACAATCCTTGAGAAGGTGATCACCCTTACAAAGTCTACAAGGGAAATTAGCTTTATGGGTGTCAGAAACAAGTATATCAATACCCCCAACATGATGACCAATGGCTAGTGGGATTCCAACATGAAGGTCATAGGTTGGAGCGATGACCTTCTACTTAGTGTTCTTCTTCTTCACCTTCCTTTTTGTCTTCTTCTTACCCACCCATTTACTAACATTAGAGTTTTCAACATGTGAAGAGGAATAAAGGGAAGTCGATTCAACATTCGAGGAATAAGGAGAAAGGTTCACATGAGGTTGATGCTCATGCGGTAAAGGACCAGGATCTGACACAAAGGATGCATTTGGTATGACAAGATTGGATAATAACCATACAGGTAATCCTATAGTCAATCCGGGAAGGTTCAAAGTGGTCATGAAGGGAGGACCAACATATCCACAAGGGGGAGAAACAAAATACATACCCTAAAAAGGGTTCTCTTAACTAGTGGTCCTGGGAAAGTCTCCCATATATGAACTCTCTAAGAATATCTGAAGTACCACACAAGATCAAACAATACTCAAGTCTAAAATCGACAAGAAAAGTGTGTGAATAGGAGTGGACCAAAAGTTAAGACTCTCACAGGATTATCAAGGCTTCACAATTCTGTGATGCCAAGATGGCCAAAAGGTTAACTCAGTTGTTCACAGGAATCCTAAGAGGGTATTCCAATATACACTAGGTACGGGGGACCTCAAATCCGTAGTGGTGTTGTCTAATGCACAACCGTTCGAAAGGGGCCCTCCGATATACAATCGAGTATGTGAAGTACCTTTCGATATACCTCAAGGGTATGTGAAATGCTGTTTGATATACCAATGGTATTTGGAGGAACCACACAATCCCTAGGATGTAGGGCAAGCAATAAATGACAGCTACCATGCTTAACGACGCCAGAACACATCACTAACTTACACACAGTTACTAAATGATTTTAAACCTAAGCTAGCATTAATTTTATCTTGAGTAGTTAAGTGGATGCATGATGTGTAGACAGGAAATATAAAATTAATGCAAATCCTAGCTACATGACAATGCACATTTCTCTTTCAATGAAAGCTACCTAAGGTAGGGAAATATTTTTCTTTTAAAACAAGACAAAAATCAGAGATCTAAGAAAACCAAGTTCTATTCAAAGGAAACTATGAAGCTTTTAAATATAAGCATCAAATACAATTCTTGAAAAGACCTGTGAATTCATACACGAGTAAGGGGGTTCCCCATCTTGGCCTGAGGGTTCTTTGGGGGTTCAGGGGAGTTAGCCCCCGAGAAAAAAAATTTGGCTTGTTTTTTTTTTCCTCTTTTGATTGAGTTTCCTCTTCAAACAAATGTGAATCTGAACAATAAAGAAAATGATAATTCTCTTCTCAGATCTACAAACAGAAAAAGAGAGAACATCTACAACACTCCATTCATTCAGAAATCAAAAGGAATATGACAAGCACCCAAACAACTCCAAATTGAATCAAGAATTGCTCCAAAACAACCAAAATGCAACCAAAAATCAATGACTAAGGGTAGGAAGGTTTTGGAGATCAGATCTAAAAACCAAAATAGATCTAAAGAGGTCTAGAAATGTGATAAGGAATGGCAAGGAAGAGCTAATAGGTGGAGGATTGAAATTTCCCACCACAACCAAGTCATTCACTTGACTAGTAAAGCATCCCAAAATCAACAAAAACAACTCCAAACAGAGATAATGTTGGCTATAGGGGGTCTATGACTATCATATGCAACCTAAAAACCAAAATACATCAAACCAAAACCCAAAAAAGAAGGAAAATCAAGCTAAAAACTGAGTTTCAAAGGGTCGACACACATACAACACTACACTAGAGCGTCGTCGACACACATACACACTGCACCAGAGCACTGTTGGTGCACTACTACACAACACAGGAGTGTCGTTGATGCACCTAGAACACAGAAAAATAGCGTTGTCGATGCACCTACTATCTAGCAAAAGAGTGTTGTCGACGCACGTACTATACTGCACAAAAGTGCAGTCGGTGCACTATATCTTAAGGAAAAGAGTGTTGGTGGAGAAAACACTTATGAAACTAAAAAATCATACCAGTAGCACTCTGTCTACACAACTGAGGTGCGCCGATTGAGAAACAGAGGTTAAAAGCCATATTTCCTATAGGATAAGGGAAGAAAGTCTGATAGTAATCCAAAGAGCATCAAGAGGATGCAAGACACTCTTCAAAGACAAAACACAAAGGAGGGAAGGTCTCTAGAGGCTAGAAAAAGGATTGATAAACATGTATGAAATCAAAAACAAAAGGAAAACTAGATCTAGGAAAGCATCCCCAGTATGGTCGCCAAATTTTTTATCAGATAAATCTACTCAAGCAGACTCAAGCCACATCTCCCTAGTCCAAGTGGATCTGGAACAAATCAAATACACAATAAAATCTACTTTCCTAGATCAAATAGAAATGCAAGTTAATCAGATATATCACTTACCTAAAATATGAAAATCCTCTTCTCTCTTTGTTGATCCAAGCTCCAGAATCTTTAGATCTTTAGTTGCAAAACCTTGTAAAGAAAGTGGAAACAAGCAAATAGTACATGTGTATCCAAACATGAATTGATCTAAGCTAACAA
The DNA here is from genome assembly GCA_001517045.1 of Pseudotsuga menziesii. Classification (NCBI taxonomy): domain Eukaryota; kingdom Viridiplantae; phylum Streptophyta; class Pinopsida; order Pinales; family Pinaceae; genus Pseudotsuga; species Pseudotsuga menziesii. The sequence continues at coordinate 71,781 of LPNX010553483.1, forward strand.
TTAAGGAAGAAATATCTAAACATTATCAAAATAGTATCATTTATGGAAAGATATTTGTATTAATGTAATCAAGGAGATACATAGAATTACATAGGAGATAACATCACAACCTAGCCTTAGCGCTGCAATCTTCCATCCAACAATCCAAGCCAAAACCTATAAAGTAAGATAATATCCTCCCAAAGGATGATAGGGATCACCTATAAATTCCACCAGCATAATAGTACCATAGTCCTTCCTCCCTTCACAATGGAGAGATGGTTTAATTTATAAGGCTAAAGGGATAGAGTAGGTTGAGGATTACGAGGAGGGATCAAAGGGATCTTCCCTATAGGTTAGGAACCGAATTAAACCTCACCTAAATGATAGGGATAGACCTTGACTTCATCCACCTTCGAGAAGGGTCTCAAAGCTCCATTTTTTTCCCTCAAAACGCCACTGTCGCACTTAGCAAGAAGAGAAAGAGCACCGTCGGCACACCTAGTAGTGGGAGACAGAGCGCCAACATCGATGCACCTAGCATGGAGGGAAAAGGTTCCTTTGGTGCACCTATCATGAAGGACAAGAGATTCGGCCTTCCTAGAGAGGAAAAAAGGCAAGAAACAACCTCAATATCAATCCAGTTTAACAGAGGGAACTTTAGGGATTAGGCATAGGGTTAAGACATGGCTCAACAGGACAAGATTTTGGTGTAACATTGAGCTACATAGGTTGGAACATCCACTTAAAAAAGTTAAGTGAGATTTCTATTTGACATTAGAAAATTTTAAACAAGATATTTATATGGTTTTGCAATGATATAAGCTCTTTAAGTAAGTTTACCTTGTGAACAAGTGTAGCATCCCATATATCAAGTTATATTCATGGGGGATTCACCTTGTTGAGCAATATCTTATCGCGTTCACTCATAAACGGGGGGGGGGTTTAATTGTGAAAAATAAGGTTGATATATTGTAGGTATTGGGGAGCATGGAATAGGGTATGGGGGGTTAAAGGTATTGGGGGGTATAAAAAGAGGTTTATAGTAAAAATAAGGAATATATTGTAAAAATATGGGTTTTTTAATTAGAAATATGTATTGGGAGGGGGGCTTCACAAAATGATTAATGTAAGTAATTATCAATATCTAGTGAAATTATGGGTATTCTTTAATATCACATGAACGAAGGTGCTATGACATGGTTTCACTAAGTGAAGACCCCATGGTTATATTACAATGGATCTTGAAGAAAGGAAATGGATATAAGATCATTAAGTAAATTTCCGTCCTGAACAAATGTAGCATCCCATATATCAAGTTATATCACAGTGGATCTTGAGGAAAGGAAATGATAATGACATTAGGAATAAATTGGGGTGACATATTGAGTGTTGCATGAGGAGTTGTTAATTGAACCAATGTATAGTTATATACCATTAGAAGACATCAATAAAAGCATGTACTAACGTAGGTGAAGTGTGAATCATTAACTGTGTTGATCCTTTTGGGTTCTTTAGTTAGTGTGTTGTTTGCCCATGATTTTCTAAAAGTATTAAAGAACTTTGTATGACAAAAATGTTCAATCTAAGTGTTATTATGTGATTTTTTAAAAATAATGTATAACCTAAGTGTTATTATGTGATATTTTTTTAATAATATATGTAACCTGAATGTTTTTTTTTAACTAGGGGAATCGACAATTGGGACCGAGCTAGTACTCGCGTGGCACGAGGTCCAGGGATCCATTCCCGCTACCCCTATAACCCTAGGTACTCCACACCCACTGCAAGATATGGGACACAAGTAAACCCAGGTGAGATTGATCTCGTGACCTCCAATTTACAACAAGTGACTTCAAAACAACGAAACTACCAATGAACCACACTCGTCCGGGCTATATGTAACATGAATGTTATAAGATATTCTTAACACAATTTCTTTTAATAGTGATTACTCATTTGGACCAATTATGATTTTATATTGTTTGTATAGAATATATTGAAGTTACTCCCCCAGACAAACAAAACTTTGTATGACAAAAGGATCAATTTATGGTTTTTGTGCCATTCCTAAAAATTCTATGCACAAAAACTTTATTATCAATTATGCACCAAAAGTTAGGTGCATCACGAATTTATGATACCGCTCAATCCATTATACTTGGGGCACTGTAGTTTTGTAATGGAGAGAAAGGTGGATAAAAATATAATGATAGTATAACTATTTAATTTAAAAAGGTTTTATATATCCTTATTTTTTGTATATTTTTATTTTGTTTTTTTAAGATTTACACATAAATGTAAGTTAATAGGACCATATGTATGTCTTTTGTATGTTATTTTTACATAGTATACAATGTGTTATAAAATAGTAGAATAGAGATTTATAAAGCAAGCAAGAAAAAATTGATAAATAATATTATAAAAAAGGGTTATTTTTTACTATTTAATATCAATATTTTTAAAAGAGTATTAAAATTAAAAAATGGCAAAAATCATGTCCATATTGTTAGGTTAAAGATACATAAATTTAACCTATATTAGAGTTCAGTAAAGAGTTGAAAATAAAAACTAAAATGGCTATTGGATGGCATCTTGAGATACATAGGGGACATCCTCTAGAGTTAAATGTTGTTGAGTATGTATCGTTGCATTTTAATGGGTCGTAGCCAATGATAGTGAGAATCCATCTCCACATGGGGTATATAGCTTGCGCCAACTTCATGTATCATGTGTCAAGTTAAATTTCATTTCAATGTGAAATTTATTATTGTTTTGGTTTATTTTCACGTATATACTAATGATCATATTATAAGTTTATATGTAGGAAACCATAATCATCATGCATTCACCATGATCACCATTCATGGTTCCATTCCATGAGCACCTTGCACCATCTAGTGGCATCTCGATGTTCCCCTATAGGGATGGTGTTCCTCCTATCCTACAACATATGGGGGTTTGTCATTTCCCACCCCCACCACATTTTCCATTGATTGCACCCATTGACCCTACGACATCACCCTGATTGCCCCATGTTCCACCCATTGTGATTTCACCCATCCACACTGCTGCAACCCCCCTATTGCATCCAATGTGGGTTCAACTATCAGCCCTACTACATCCCCTCACATTGCATCCACTGAAAATGGACCCATCTTCCTTTCCCTATGGTTACATCCATTATGCCCAAACATATCGAACCTTCACTAGTGTTTGTCTCATAGCAAGGTTCCCATATGAGTGATCCACCTCCCAGCCAATATCCACCATTTCTTGAGTTATTATCGTCAAGATCATTAGTTTATGAAAAATTTATCTAGCATGAATGTAATTGGTTTTAGGCATTTGATTTTTGTAGATGTTACAGGGATACATCATAGAGTGATTATGGAAATAAAGGTGGGAAATTCTCTCATGACTTGTACCCTTATTTGTAGCGAGTTCATTTTTTTATGTAATTCTAATATATGATTTATGGAACTGTGGAAAAAAAACTCACTTGACTTTTCTTTCCTTTTTTCAGTACCAAAAAGACACACAACCCCAATATGTAAGAAGAATCAAGTTTCCTCCATCTCTAAAGAGGAAGATGATGTTTGGGCATGGACCTGGTAATGACAAGGGTGGAAAGGGCCAATGATCCATGTATTATGTATGTTATCCATGATAGTATAGTTTTGGTCACAAGGTGCCATTTTGTGTCTAGTGTATGAGGTGTCATTATTTGATGTTTGGGATTAAGGTGCCATTATGTATCTTGGGCATCCCATGCCATTCTATAAAATATGTACAAATTGACCAATTTTGAATATAGATACAATATTTGACTATAATTTTGTTTATTTGATGTTTATGTATAACACCGTGATATTTTTTATATGAGTGTAAAATATCTTAAAAAGTGTGGATTGCAATCCATAATACCACTTTTACTAACTAGTACATGATAGAGGTTGTAAAACATAACACTTAATCAATCTTTTGTTACATACACATACATATATGCATAAAATTATGAAAAATGACTAAAATAAAATGTGAGTGCACCAACTATCTAGATAAACAAGTATGTTATCATGTCATAATTTACATGAAGTAATGTGTACGTATGTAAAATTTTGTAGATTTAAAGTAATTTTTTTTAGCAATGTATTTATGTTTGTGCCTTATAGGTCTAAACAGATCATGTTGTGCATACCCATAATTTTGAAGTTCAGGATCATATTGCAATGGTTAAGATGGTTAATATAGACACACTAACAACTAACCTTTTTATATGTTAGTGAGTCCATGTGTTTGCAAGTGCATGCATACTTCTGCGCTTCCATGTGCATGCGTGTATCACTAACAAGATTCTTTCATTTCATACTTGGCCCATCTAAAACATAAAATTAATGCAATATTTTAGGTATTTTAAGAGAAAAATGCATCCATTGGTTTAAGGTACTCTATCCATGATTATCCATCATTTATTGATAGGCATTGTAGCCTAAGGGGATTGCTTTTATAGTGACCTTGACCGGCCATATATCACCTTTGGACTGATGAGGAACCCAACAAATGTCTCTATGATAAAGTTTATGGCCTATGAAACCATTTCGTTTGGCCACTTGACAATAACCCATCAAGGTCTTGGTGCATTACTCAACTACACATACATCTTTATCTTTTTCACCTATTTCTCTGTCATCAATTTTATTTGATATCAACATATTAAACCTTATTGATACTCTATTACACATCCTTACTAAACCATCATCTCTGAAACATAGACACCCCTAAACTAGGAATACTCATGAGAACTTGCAATGTAGATCCCTGATGATCTATTCCTAATGTGATTTGTCCAATAGCTTATCTTGATCGAAGTCCTTCTTGATAGATCAGGTTCGAAAACCCCTTAGATGTTTTCTTTCATATTTTCCATATTCAACACACCTTCTTTGTTGGATGAATACTCCAATAACCTACTTCCAATAAGACATCCCTCACACATCATATTTGATATGTCCTCAGATCTTGTTCAATCGATCCTTCCATTGATGCTTATGTCACAGATCTCTAATACAACATTCAAATATGATATTGGCTTCGATGCACTCGTCCTCCCTTCCATACTCTAATTGGATTTCCTTTTGAATTCCTTTTACAAACTCTTTCAATGACTGATCACCAATGGGGATCTTCCCATTGAACAATTGTGATTGCATTTGAGATCCCATCGAATGGCTATGATTTTTTCTCCTTATTAAACTAGCAAATAGGCTTACATCACTATGCAAGTATAGTTTTGTCAACAATTGCGGATTATAATTCATACAACCCTGATATTATACCCAAGGTGCCTAAATCCACTTTTCCATGGTCTTATTACTCAATCCAAACAAAGGAAGAGGTGTTTATGAATTTATGGGTTCAAGATTCCCTCCATGGTCATATTATAAATTCATAAACAAGGATGTGTATACATATGCATTAACAAGAAATGTGTGTGCATATGCATAATACAAACATAGTAGAAACAAAATATTTCCATACACACACATTTACATAAACATTCATATTCATTCTTGAACAAAGAAAGATAAATTGTTGCATAAAAACAATATATAGGTAATGCTTATTTTTAATGGAAATCGGTCCAAGCAATTGACTGGAGCATTATTCCACCGAACTGTATAAGGAACTTTTCCTAGCATATACTTTTTTTCTAAGATGACAACCCTAAGATGGGATATGAGGCTAGGGTGAATAACACATACATTTTTTTCTGTCCCAACCCAGAACCCTTTTTTGGTCAATTTTTAGCCAAATTCTCTTCAGAGATTATACAAGAATCTCATTTAGCCATCACAACCATGACACTCCTTCCAATTACCCCACACAACACATGGAAGGAATTTCACTTCACCAATCCATAGTTCTCTCAAGAAATCCAACCCTTAAATTGCTTATGAGTGTGCGTACTAAGAGTCCAAGCTATTGCATGCCTTTCAAGCATTCCAAGTAGAAACCAACCATGGATTTTCACACATCTCATGAGAAACAAAACTTAGTGGGTAAATGTTTTCATTATACCAATCCTCTTTGTTCACCTACAACAATCTATTTTCTCTAAGGTATGGAATTCCCTTATATACATCTCAAATTTTGCTTGTCTAACAGTCTTGTAAAAATGCTATGGCAATAGCAAGAACAATAAGAGGACAAACACTGGATGCCTCCTGGTATCCTTTGTCTCCCTTCCTTCCACTAGAGTAAGAGTGGTAGACTCCTATAAAGGATGAGAAGGTGTTGAGTAAAGACAGGTGACATAAATTATAACCATAGAAGATAGGGCTCTTACAACAATCATGGATGTATATTCATCCCGTTCTTCCATAGCTGCATGAGAAGATGACCAACCTCCCTCATGCATTCAAGATTGGATTTTAATATTCGAAAGGAAATAAATGGCTAACTTAAGGATATTGTAACAAATGTATGAGTTCTAATATTGACACTAAGCAATAGAGAATTTTATCTGCGCCATGGGACCCCTTTCCTTTTCCCTTCTAGTGGGATCCCTTTCCTCTTTATTGTTCTTCATGTAGTCATATTGGATCGTTTTATTATATTTCAACATAATATTTAAATAGTTTTCAAGTTACCATGACAAGACAACCATATGGTCCATATATAGATATTCACATTATACATGCCTATCCATTCACTAGTTGGGCCTTGATCTTGAGGTCCACACTAGGAATCCATACTAGTGTATTTACATCATTTACATGACTTGATTCAATACATTCCAAGTCAAAATTGGGTGTATTACAACTTCATGCTTGGGAATATTTTGTTGTTGACTTTTAATAGAGAACCCTCACATATTTGGTGTTGTATGGCATATTGAAGACATATGTTATGGTTTTCCATGGATCACTATATAAATTTTGATGTATTCGATATGCATTGATGGCTTAGTATCAATTTCCTTGGATCACTCTAGCTCTTATGATGTCTTTTAATCCTATGGAGGATTGATGGTTTTTTCTCATGTAGTGCTTCTAGCATATGTTTCATGGAATATACTCTCATTCTATTGGAGATATATTTCTTGTTGGAGGTGGTTTATAATTATGGATGGTCTACGATTGGTTTCCTTTAAAGTGTTTTTTCTTCTAAGATATCGGTTCACTCATTGAAACTACTAGTCATCTTATGCATGGAACACTCCTCTTATTTCCCTCTTTTGGAACATATGGGGTTTTTTCTCTTTTATTTTATAAAGGGTTATCCCCTTCATTATGGGCTTGGTCATATATTTTAAATATATTACTCCTATTTGTGATACTTCCTTGGTTCATGGATCTATATTGCATATCTATTGATGAGATAGTTGTGGAAATTGATAAGTTGGTTGTTATGTGGACCAAATGATTTAGTGGAGGGATTTTGTTGAAAATGTTTTATGATTTGACCCTTTATAAGGTTGAAAAAATATAACTTCCACTAATGTAGAGTTGTTTGCACACTTTTTCATGCCTTATTTGAGGAGCATCCACTTATTAGAACATCTTTTGACCCATTCCTAGCCTTATATCATTGAGTGCACTACTTAGATATTTGTTTGCACATGTATCTATGCCTTTATTTGTTGGAGAATTCCACCTTGGAAAATGTTTACCCACATTTATGATTATATGGTCCACTTTATGGCTTTCATGTAGCATTTGTGATGGGTTTTGTTTGGTTTTTAAGAGATATGGGTGGTCAAATCCTATATCTAGGGCTTATGCTTGTTGGTTGGATATTTTATCTTAAAGAGAATTCTATTGGATGTTATCTTGTGTACATGAGAGATATTGGAATGAAATTTTATCCTTCATTCATGGATATTAATTGATGGATATATGCACATGTGACCTTAACCACCACCTTTATGATTGTTAACTTAGTTGTTGGAGGATTTTTTGTTTATTTATTCCTCCCTAGCATAGATCTATTACTATTGTATTATAGAGGAAGTTAGAAATTATATATGTATAATATATTCTCTTCCTCATTTGTGATGATGTTTAGAATGGGGGAGAAATCCCAATGGTCTCAGTGAAATATCATATGGTTGTCATGGGTAGTTGATGTTAGCACTCCAATTAAGGTCTTTCATATTTCTCATGCTTAGTTGGTTAATGTATATTCAAATTGTCAATGGCATTGAGGTAATAAAGGAGTAGGATCTCTATATTTTATGTGGTTGTTATCAGTTGAAAGTGAAGTTGAAGTGAACATTTTTTTCTCTAATTTATGTGCTTTCTAATGCCTTCCATGATAGAATTCCTCAAGTCCATCTGAATTTTTTTTCTTGAAATTTTCATTTGTTTGATTTTTTAAATTGACCTAGTAATTAGAGAGAATATAGATTTGTGCACTACAACCCTATCCCTTTCTAGTATTTATAAAAAAAAGTCTCATGATATCCTTGGTTGACCTGACCATTTTCCCATTAGATAAGATAATGGCATCCAATCCCTTCATCACTCTTATCTTTTCATTTTCAAAAATACAATGTTTTGCTAGAGTTACTCTTGTTTTCATATTGTGATCCATTATTGAACTTTAGTAATCCCATACTAGGGACTACCCTTTTTCTCAACAAGAGCTAGCATAAAGAGAAAAATAGGGCTAGGTGTGGTGACATTGGCCTTCATGTTAGTTTTCCTTAAGCTATCATTGATTTTAGGGATTTAACTTCAAGATGTTTGTTTGTTTGGTGAAATATCCTTAGCAAGAGGAAGAATCCAAAGGAGGGTGCACAACTACCTCCAACGTAGAATAGGACCAATGTTAGCTTGTTCTTGCCCCTTCATTATTATCACTTTAGGGACTTGAAAATTCAACACATTAAATGAGTTGGTATGTTTTTTTCCTAAAGTCTTAGGAATGTATCCAATCCTAATAGATGTAATCAAACTTTGTTTTACTGGTTTTGTAGATGAATTTCACTTGAGTTTTTTTCCCATTTTGTTCTCTAAGAAAACCCTAGCTATTTGCATTTTGTGTGTTACTGAGAAAAATGCTAGTTCTCAAAATTGTCGAGTAAAACAAATTTCATTCCATGGACTCATTAGAGAGGGTCGGGTATCCCCAAGTGTAATATGATGTCACGAGTCCAACTAAATCATCAATCTAAGTATTGATTATTAGTTTATGGTGAGTTCCAATTCACTTCCTAAATCCAGTAAGGGACAATTGGAAAATTTCTATATCTGGCATAAAAACCAATCCAAGCAGCACAAGAGTGTTGTAAACTCTTGAAATTTTGTTTGGACAAGGATGGAATGACCATGATTTTCACACACTCTATTGACATATTTTTCAAAAAATTAACCTATAATACAAAAATTGCATTGCATATTACTTAGCAAAATCACAATTCTATAAATATTCAAATAAAAAGACATCAAGTACATGGACTCATAAGAGAGGGGTGTCCCTAGGTGTAATCTAATTTCATGAGTACATCAAAATTGATAGTTAATCAATCTAAATACTGGTTATTATTTTATGGTGAGTTATAACTTTCTTCCTAAATTCAGTAAGGGACACTTGATGAATTTCTACTAGGGGAAAAAAACCCAACTTGAGCAGTATAATTTAGTTTCATAATAGGTGGGATAAAGGTATCAAAAATAATATTGTATCTCTAACCTTAAATTTAATTGTTAATCCAAGGAGTTCTATAGACCTGAGAGGTTTTAACAAAGTATATGCATCTACAAAAGTAAAAGTACTCTAGTAGCATATGAAAGCATAAGATGATAATAGAAAATAATGTAAATTATTCAATCACAAAGAATTATATTTGTTATCCACTAAGTTGAACATAGGGGAATTTTCAAGTGAGCCACCAAGGATTAGAATAAATCAGTGTTCTTACTCAATGCTCAGGAAGTTCCATGGTTTCATCAAGGCCAATTGTGGTCCCTTTTTCACTTGTTCACACTCCCTCTGGGTAATTGTAATAAATGACATATTACGATGGTTTCTTTTGTAAAAGGATTGACCTTCTTAGGACTTGGTCATCAAGTCAATTATGTGACGTTTTTTTAAGCGACATATATTTTTCAAGTTTTTCACTCAAAATCCTCCAAAGTCGGGATGGTGAAATAGGAGATTTTGTCTTAAAAGGTTATTAAATCCTAGGGTCTATGTATTATACCATGCTGTTCATAGTACTAAAGTTTCATGGACATGCGCTAAGTCTTTCATAGGATTCTTTAATTTTTAGTTTTTTAATAAAATCATCAATAAGATGTATTTTAATTTTAAAAGTTCAAAAGATCATAAAATTGGTCCCAGGGAACCAATTTGGTCACAGGGATGCTATTTTTTGGACCCAGATACCCCAATAAACCCCTAAAACCACTTTTGAGAGTCAAATTATGGATTTTGATTTTCTCTCCAAATTGACTCAAAGGGTCAAATAAATGGGAAACTTGGAGAAAATCCAATTCCTAAATCAAACTTAACTTGTCTGAGACTTGTCTCCGAGGTGTCAAAATTGTTGAGGATATTTTATGGGGCATAGGATCATCTTCAACCATCAAAGGAGGGGCTCCAACTCACTTCCAAAAATGGGGGGTAAATTCTCTCATGGAGGGTGTGTTTTTCCACTTGGATGAAGTGATTAGAGGAGGTGGAGGTGTCATAGCCTGTTTTTGTTTCTCATTTTAAAGTATGTGCTTGTTTTAAAACATGGTATTTCTTTCATTTTTTAAGTTTAGACTTTATGTTCCTTTAACTTTTTCTTTGATTTTATGCTTATATTTATTGTTGAATTCATAGTTTTTTCACATTTTGGTTGAACTTAGTGAAATTTATGGTTTCTAGGGGCTTGTAGGAAGTTTATATGACTTAAAGGTTCTAAAAAATATCATAAGATTTTATTTAAAACCATTTAACCAAAGTTTAATCGTTTGCTGTGAGTTTTATTTTGAAAATTATTAAAGCAGGTATTCTTGTAGCGCAAGCTTAGAAAAGTTAAACACACGCGCTACAAGAAAATCGCGCTATCTGAAAAATCATGAATTTGGCTCAAAATTTTCGAAATTCGTGCATAGGAGAGGTCATTCACACTTGTTAATGAGTTTGATACGTGTTTTCAGCTAGAGTAATCATTGTGATAAGTGTTATGAGTTAAGGCAAGGAATCATTTGGGTAAGTTGCGGTGGTTTGGAAGTTATGAGATACAAAGTAGTGGAACCTTAATAATTATGCATGATGAGGAAAATTCACCATTAGCTACGCATCTCCTGAAACGCATGAAGAGCATAGAAGTCGTGGCAGAGTTCTGGCAGTTTTTGATCGAAGATTGAAGAAGGTTGGCAATTTAGGGCTTTGTAGGGTAACTGTTTGGCACTGTCATGGTGGCCAGAGAAAGATTTAAGAATGAAATTGGACACCTGGGAAGACAGGAAAACATATTTCTAGCAGCTGAATCCACTATTCAGACATGTATGAGGAGAATTACTATCATATCCCATGTATTCGGGTTCACATTGATAGAAGATTAGTTATGGAGTTTAACTAAGAATGCTAGTATATAAACTCAATTGTTGCCCAATGTTGAATTTTCTCTGTCAATAGAGTTAAGATACTTATCAGTTTGAGATGTAAAATTTAGTTCAGGGGTTTAGTTTTCTCAACATATGATTGACTATTAAAATTGCCAAGATTTGAATAGAGTTAAGTTCTTTACTGAAGGAAGCAATTTTTAAGTTCAGTTATAAAAAATGAAGGGTGGGAAAACAAACAAAGCTGAACCCTCATGTATGTCTTGGGTTCAAGATTTCCTTGACTGTGCAAGGTTATTTTTAGAAGCAGGATGGTTAAGATTTTTTGAGAAGATTGATGGATATCATACAGAAGTCTCATATAAGTTTGCTTAGGGATTGGATAAAGATATTGTTACTTTTGACACCTTAAAGATTGAGTTTACTAGAGAACTAATAGTAGAGGCTACAGGGATCCCTGATGAAGGTGAATATTGGTTCAAAAAAGTACCTTTTACCTTTGATTCACATAATTACTTGCTTCCAGATGTTGTTACAGAATGGTGTAAAGGAGTACATATACATAAGTTCAAACCAGAGTGGAGAGAACTAATAAAAATTCTGCAAAGTTATATAACTTGTGAAGGAAGATTTGCGTTTGTATTTAAGTATCATTTCAGGTTTTTGTAGCATCTTAATCATTAAGAAAAGATGAACCTTCCTTTATTTTTCCTTAAAAGTCTACAAAATATGTCTAGCAGGATAAAGGAGCATCAATACCATACTAAATAGTCTATATTTCATCATGGTCTATTAAATCTAATCATAAGCACTGTGCTCCAAAAGAAGGAAAAAACATGGGATTATTTTCTATTCTGGTCTAGGTTTCAATCTGAGAAAGAAGACCAAGCTCAGAAAAGGCAGCTTAATAAAGGAACTAATTTAGTCAAGAAAATGAAGAAAAAGGTCATAGCCGATATAAAAGAAGATAATGTACCAGGAAAGTCTGTGATCCAAAAGGATGAAAATGTTGAAGATGAACAATAGAATAATATTGAGGAAGATGAAATATCAAAGGGAGAAATGAAGGATTTGGAGCATATAGAAGATAGCCTTCATGAAGAAGTAAACCAGGAAGTAAATGAAAGTTTGATAGAATAGAAACAAATACCTATGGGAGTACAGTCATAATATAAGGAAAATCCATTGTTTGATGAAGCTAGGGTTGACACTGAACAAAATTTACAAAAACAGTCCGAAGAAGGGGTAATGTCACGAGGAATCAAAACAAAGGTAGTTCAACTAGCCTCTATCAGAAATCAAGGAAAAAATTTGAGCATGCTAGGGGAGATTGGGGCAGTTTGGAGGCCTAAAACTAGACCCAGGAATAAACTAAGATTGAATATGAAAAAATTGCTAAACCCTAAGTTAGCTTAGAAGAAAATTACTGTGATAGAAGACTCTTCATCCCAAGAAGAGTTAGAAGAGAATGAAGATTCAAATCTAAAAGAGATGAAGGGTAAGAAACATGTTATTTCAGAGGATAAGTTATCCTTCACTGAAACCAAAATTTCAGAAATGTTAAAGGAAGTTAGAAAGAAAGTAGTTTTTGACCATCATCATGATGATTCAATGGAGTAGCATTTAGTCATAACAAGTCTTTGTGCAGAAAAAGAAAAGGTTGCAGAACCATCAGCCCGATGTAGTTTTGAAGTTAATGAATCTCCATGGGCTCCTGTGGCTATGACAAAGCAGCAAGAGGAGGATGAAGATATCTTTAATAAATTGAGGATCCCTTGGATGCCAGAAGAAATGTATCCAGTTTCAGAAGGAAAGTGCATTGATTCAGAGAATGAACATTTGGAGAGAAGTATTAAAAAATACAAATATCAGATATAATACCTGCATGAAACAAATGAGGGGTTAGTAGCTGCTAACAGAAGATTAAGAGAGGATTTAGAGGAGGTTAATATCCATTATTAAGAGTTAATTGTAGTGTCTAAGGAAGCTTTGAAAAGGAAAAGACAGACCCAAAGTCTGTATGCATAATTGAAGCAAACTATTCAAGACCTAACACATCAAAATCAAGAGCTTTCAAAATGAGTTAAAGACCTAGAAGATGATCAACAAAAAACAAGAAATAAAACTCAAGATTTGGAAGGGATAGCTCATTTGGCAGAGGCTGCTAAGGATTTGTAAAATGATTTAAAAAATAGTGGTTATTAGTTAGTCTTCGAAAAATTTAGTTTAGTATGTATAACTTTATTTTTATTGAGTAGTTCGGTAGTATGACCTAAAAAACAATTTTTTTAGTTATGTAACTGTTTTTGAGTAACTAAGATAAAAGTAAGACTAAAGAAAGACTGGAGGTTCAAATTTTTGTACAAGGGGAGGATTACAAGCTACTGTATACAGAGCTAAGTTCATAAAATCTTATGTATTTTTTATGACTGATTATGACATATATGCAAACTATAAGCCCATTTTACTCTATTTGCTGGTTTTATTTTTGGTTTGTGTAATCACTCAGTTGATATATGCATTTTTTGTTTGAGGTTATTATTCATGAAATGCTTGTTAAACATGGATGAAATTCAATGTTGTGCTTATTGTTTATGGTTTATATTTCATATATTATGCATCTTAGTCCTTAATTGTTACATAATTCAGTGTTTGTCTTAGCCTGATGAGATTTTACCCTCTTATTATCAAATTGTACAACCAAAACCCCAAAAACCTATTTTTCTTAATTTGATTTATTGAGATTGTGTTGGCTTGTTCTTTAGTAGTCTAAGAACAATTTCTGACACTAACAGGAGGATTCCCCTATCAAGTGGTCATTTCAGATAGAGAAAATGAAAGGAAGAAAGAGATGGTCATTACATCTAGAGGAATTTATGTTAGATTTTGATTGGTCTAAGATTCAAATACATGGTGTTAATTGGTTGTTGTTCGTACTAATAAACATATTATTTTGTATACATGATGTGCCCTTCCAAAGGAATATATATNCTGATGTTGTAAAGTATTGTAGTACAAGGATGTGGACTTGTGAGTAATATCAATTCATGATTTTCATATTGGTACCTATGAGGTGGAACTCCAATTATAGAGGCGAACTTGTGAGTATATCAAGTTGTGATTATCATGCATACCTCCAGTTATAGTTGGTACCCTTGGGGTGGGCTCTAGTTATAGAGGTGAAATGATTTGCATGTTGAAGCATAAAATGTTATATGATGTATTACTAACCATGGTCATGGATTGTTATTAAGCCTCCTTTATAGATTAGCTACCTCTAGAGTGAATTACGTTAGTAATGAATATATGGTGTAAAAGTAATATAATATGATCATAACATGTGACAATTCTTCTGAGTATAATATGGTATGATAGATAACTAATGTTAACACATCTAGACCATGTAGTAAAGATAAAGAGATAATGCATAGAGAATTCAGATTTCTAAATATGACTAAGCGAACTCAAATTTTTGGGCTTCAGTTAAATCCTTAATGTGTGCTTCAGTTAATTAAAGAATTCACTTTGATTACTCCAAAGTAAATCAATTACCACGATTTAGTTAAATAATAGTTAACTACAGTGTTAAGGAAGATGGACTAGTTAACTAAAGTGTTTAGACTTAGTTAAACTAAGATACGACAGTTAAGTTAATCAAAAGACAACACTTCAATTAATAAAGTGTTTGCATTTCGACACTTGAGTTAAAGAAGAATGACACTTATGTTAGCATGTTAGTTGCGTGATCATATTTTTAGTTAGATGATGAGTTCACTCTTATGTCAGTTAAACACTAGTTAATGCCAAAGATGAAAGGCATGGCACATATGCTATCCATGATAGAGATTTCAATGTATCGAAATTATTATTCATGAAGGCAATTCACAGTTGTAGTGCAAGGGTGCACAATTCTCATGAAGCCATTCACTATTATATGCATGTTAGTGATTTTGGTTTGTTCTTAATGTGCTAGGAACATGGCAAGTTCATACAATTGATCATTATTCTCTATTGCTTAATGTTCTTTCTTATCGAGCAATCTACTATTGTGTAAAAACCATTTTCTGCAATCTATCTATTATAATATGAAAATTTGTTAGGTTTTTCATCCTCATTGTTTTGAGGGGTTTCCCATGGTACATATTGTGCTGTGGATGAATGGTTTGTGTGATTGAATGTTCCATTGATTCTATTGTTCAGTATCTCTATAATTAAATTTTAAAGTTCAAAGATCCTCATATTTGCTAAAAATTAACATGGTATCAGAGCTCAGGACATGAAGGAGCTAAGTTTGTGCAAGAAACTAGAATACTGCATAGCTCCTAAGTGGTTGAGAATTTTTTTTGATACCAATAACTTTGATATCTATTCAACCAAAAGATTGTCTTGAAGGAACCTTCAATTTCAATGCTTGGAAGGCGAGGGTGTTAAACGTCCTTGAGGAACTTAACTTGGATACCTGCATATCCATTGTGGTAGATGATCCTCCCACCAATGCAAGGTGACTCAAATTCAAGAAAAACCAAGCAAAGGACAATCATATCATCTATGATTCGATAAAGGATAATCACATGTTCGAGATCACTCCGTTGGAAACCACAAAGGAATGTTTTGATACATTGACAAACTTATATGAGAAGAAGGCCTTGAGTCAAAATAGGTCTTTGAAGAACAAGCTCCAAATCCTTAGGATGGATAAGGATGAGACTGTGGCATCATTATTCAACAAGATCTATTAGGTAAGAGATCGGCTTGTTAGTATTGGGGTTGTGGTAGATGAAGTTGATATTATTCAAATTGCCATTGATGGTCTCCCATCCTCATGGGAGAATTATTGGTTATAGTAAATAGTTGAGAGGAGAAACCTAACTTCCATAGGTTGTGGAATGATTTCCTCCAATATGATAGGTGAATCTAAATCAAGTCAGTGTGAACCGATGAAGAAAATATTTCCCTCATGACAAGAATGAAGAATGGGAAGAAACCAATCACTCCAAAGAAGTTTTCTCATTCAAAGAAGAAAGAGTTCAATATAGATTTTGACAAGTCAAAGGTTTGGTACTACAATTTTCAAAATAAGGGTAATTATGCAAGGGAGTGCAAAGTGAAGAAAACTAGTAAAGTTTGGTTTCATGCATCTACCGCAATAGAAGAAGAAATTGTTCATAAAAACTCATCCGAAGATAAAGATGATGACCGTCTAGAAGAGCACTTGGTATAGTTGGCATGGGAACCTACTTCCATTGCATAGATTAACTACCTATTGCATGAGATTGAATTTTCAGAGTTAAAGTTGCAATAAAGAAAGAAGATCGAGATCTAGGGTCTCTAGTAATCTCCACAAAGAAATAGAGATCAAGAGGGATCCCACACAAAACAATAAAAGATAAAGTATTTGTAGTTTGATTATCAAAATGATTTTATAAATCAGATCTGAAGGGTTTTGAATGTGTTTCATTAATATTATATAGACATATGTATTCCTAGTATTAGGAAGTATGTTATAAGGATAACATGTTGAGCATATGTTATAATCTTTTATTGGAAAATAGTAAAACTCATGTAGTACATGTTATGATTAAATTTAAGTAGCATATGGGGTTGCACAACATTTCATGAGATATAAATGGTGGTTATGCTAAGAAATTAATTAAATATGTACATAACCATGTGTTACAGAGAGAAATTCCTATGGCTTGGGGTACCACAACAGACAGCTAGACTCCAGAAATCAATCTTTCCCAATATGCAATAGAAATAAAAACATCTAACACTAAAGGATCGAACCTTGTACCTTATTCCGGACGGTTGAAGTAGATCCCCGTTGAGCTTTCCAATCTTCAGCTTGAATTGTTATAACACGTCCTCAACAACAAGTAAAAAATACAAGCATACTATATTTCATGGTGTTAGATATATTCTAGCATATATAATCAATAATGTAAAAGAATTTGACATATTCCAATGGATACAATATTCATTCAAATATACATTACTAGACAGGAAAATATATTTCTATTAATATGACTCAGAGATTACAAGTGACAACCTCTGACGGCACGTCTGCGAACTAGAGAAACTGAATCCCCCACTTGGTCCTCCACCACCTCAATCCTCCATCACTTCGATAGCAAGCTTACTAGCAAAAGGAAAGCTTGGGAAGAACACAACAGTGCTCCAAGGGACAAAGGGATGCAGACTCAAGCATAACTTCTGGCAACAATGGACTATAGTTTCATTACTCTCAATTCTCTCTTATGCTTTCAATGTACCAAGGGGTTCCTTATATAGATTTTCAAAGGGATATTGAAAGGTCGAATCCATGTGATCTCAAGGCATATGGAAGGCCAGGAGTCATATGAGTCGGATCGAATTCAAGGAAAACTCCAAAAGGATTTGGATTATGCACACATCCCAATGTATGCGACTATAGGGGGAATATCCGCATATGTATGCGGTTATCGAGGAAAAAGACGCGTATATCACTTTTCTTATGTTTTTAGGGATGATCAAGGATACATAAAAAGACAAAAAGTGGTCCATAGGGGCTAATGAGTCTGCAGCGGGACAGGGGAAGGCCATACAATGTGTGATTCACCTAGTGTGGTGAAATTTGCTATAACAGATGCCCCCTAATGTATGAGATCAGAGGGGTTATGCGATGGCCGAAATACATTATAAGTCCATCCCAGAAATGAAGTGATGAAGGTACCGAAATGGAAGACCAGCCACCCAATCAGCATAGTACCATAATACAACTCTGCATATAATCTGCAAATACATATAGCAGTCCCGGATACATAAGAGTACAATGGCC
>LPNX010553483.1:90312-103753 GCA_001517045.1 Pseudotsuga menziesii
AGAGGACCATGATCTCCACAAAGGCTGAAGATATACAATAGATCAAGATCTCCATAGTGGCTGGAAATGTCTGACATATACTGGAACAAGTCATGAGAGCTGAAATCTCATGAACACTGGCACGATCAAGGAGGTAGCATATAAGAGATGCCACCAATCTGGAAGGTCTTCTACACAAACCGCTATGAGTACATGTCCTACTATGCGAATAGAGGTGTCGAGGTCAAACATAGTAGTCCATCGTCTGATTACCGGTCATTGATGTATATTGTTAACAGATGTGAGATCAACCACCGATAATGAAAATGGGAATCAAGGTACTAGAGTGCAAACTAACAAGTGTGAATAAATGTGTTGAGGTCGAACACTTGAGAGAATCCATCAATTAGGGGACATTGATGTATTCCCAAAACTGTCGATGGCGAGAGAACCTGCCACTGATGACTGCAAGTCTGAAGGCACTCAAAATGACTCTAGAATCCAATCCCAGAATAAATGATCTTAAGTCGATGGGATGAAATCCGCTGGAAGGAGGGCATTAAGGCATTCCCCATCATCCAACACGAGGTACTCAGCAAAGCTGTCTAATGTGGAAGGACTCGATCATAAGGTGCACGAACCAGTAACTGTACCGGGAATGGCCGACATGCAAAGTCAAGATAACTAAGGAATGGCCGAATCAGGTTTCAACTTCCTTCGAACAAGAGCATAACGGTGTATGGTGATTGAATAAAGGCAGCATAGACTCGATATACAAACTGGGACATCTCTATGACGCAGGAGGCATTAATAGAGGCTCCATAGGGACTGAAAGCATAACCAGTCGGTGGAGATAAACTCAGATAAACAAGTACAGCTCCTAAATTCAAACTATAACCCAACCAACGGATGTGATATACAGTGCTCTGTTCGAAGGTGACACAACTCGACAGCTGCCAAAGATAATATATTGTCTTGTCTGGCTTTTTGGTTTTTTGATTTTTTTGGACTTTTTCAGTTATTTGAAAAGCTTGAAAAAAGAATAAACTAGCTTTATAGTTACAAACTAGGAGGAGACGAGTGTCATAAGGGAAAACAAACTAGTTCCATTCAGTGGAACATACCTATGCTCAATGCAAGGATACATGTGTAGGATATTGACACTCGGGGGAAAATCCCCTCCTGGTAAAAAGGGAAATCAAGCTGCGAAGGATATAAAAATGGCTCTGCATGGCTAGACATGAGACAAGCTCGGGCTATATGGTTGAAACGCAATGTCAGGGGAGCCGGCATAAAGCTAAATAAGACATGCAAAGCTCATGATAATGCATCTACAACTTGATACAAGGGAGTTCGGAGAGAACATGGCCAGCATAAGATCAAGAGGAGTATGAGGCTCTTGCAAAATGTCATGGCAATACTATACAATGGACTCCCACACCCTAAAAGGAGAAACATCAGCATGGGAACCAAATACAAATAAGGTGCTAACTAGGGTACCCATGTAAGGTGAGTCTCTACCACTCATATCATGCCACTTCTAAAGCAGCAAGGAGGTTCCGTGACATAATAGAGTGGGTTCGTACCTAAGGATACAGTGACATGGTCATAAGGTCATGCAAAATGCAAATGGTGGTGAACCTAACCTATATGCCAGTGTAGATGTGATACCTGAGATGGGCACGAACGGGTCAATCCAAAGGTTGAAACGGCACTGTAAATGGTCTTCTACATCACAAATCATGTCAGAAACGGTCCAAAATGGTTAGAAACTGTCAAAACTATAGGAAAGGGGGTAAAAATTTTCAAATATTTGAAATTTTTTCTATAAATAGTAAAAAATAGAAATCATTTGAAACTTTTACCCATTGGAGCTCTGATTTTCAATTGCAAATTCCAGGAGATCCAGTCGACGGAATTCACAACCGTTTCTTCCAGGTACTTACTCATGTTCTTAGCTTGCATTTCACTACAATTTTTACAAGTTTTCATGGTCAAATGAGGTTATTAAGGCCAAACTTACATGAGGGCTGCGGCCCACGCGGGTATCGAAGCTTTTCCCGCGTATAGGGCTGGCCATACGCGGAAAAGGGGCTAGAAACTGCGTACATACACGGCTGTTTGCAAAACAGTTGCGTATGACGCCACACAAGTGGATTTACAAAAATCTAATGGACACTTAGTCAATTTCTCATGCAGGATGGTGCTAGAATTGCGAGAACGCGAGCATGGTGAAGTAGAGGAAGCACTAAGGGCTGATGTAATGGCTCAACAAGTATTACGTGCATGCGAACTCTATAAGTTTTGGTGCCTAGGTGGCTTGAGGGCCAAACTAGGGCTGCTACAGATGCTGGTAGACTATTGGGATCCAGACTCGGAGTCCTTCCGGATAGACGGTATGTCCCTCACTATTGAGGTCGAGGATATCTACTTCATCACAGGTCTATCTAGACGAGGGGAAGTGGTGAACCTTCGTTCCTGAGGTGGGCCAGGTCATGGGCTTACTATCGATGAGTACATAGCTGTGTACTGCTACCCAGATACTGAGAAGGTGGGGAGTCAAGTTCCCACCAATGCTATACAAGTACTGGGCCTAAAGGCCATACTACTGACGCTAGGCAGGATAACAGGCTTAGCATCACTCCATCAGGCCTCTCGAGCACAGATGTTCTATGCGGTGGAGTGTATGAGACTGATCGTATACGACTGGAGTACTACACTACTGAGCAACATGAAACATCAGCTCAGTGAGTGTAAGGAAGGTAGGATACGGAAATTTGGGTTCAGCAGCATACTGAGCACGTTTTTCTTCGAGCGTGTTCTAGGATTGAGCCCTAGAGTGGATGTTCCTCTCCACGGGGTTCGAGATCTGGCCCAACCACATTGGGCAGACGCGATGCACAGACTGGGGGGTGGTAGGGTGGCTAACCCCTATCCAGCTGACTTCTTCACATGGTGGCGACGACAGATTGTTGCCATAGATGACTACCCCTATGTAAGGATAGATTTCCGGGGGGATCCGGACATGCCATTACCACCAAGATCAACATTCAGAGACATAGGTAACGAATCTCAACCCTCATTCTTTTTAAAAAAAATTTAAATTATTTAATTTTTTTGTGTTTTCTTGATTATGTGAAACCAAAAAGACATGTTTTTGGGTGACAATACATAGTGACATCTACCATTCATGTGCAGATGTGGGACCACGGCGACCAGAGGGCTTCCCACGTCATAGACGGAGGGGAAGAGGGGACGACATCACTGGTGTGGATGCGGAGCGAACGCTCCAAAACATTCATACCAACTTCATGCGACTGACACATAGATTTCCCATGGCACAAGTCAAGGACTTGCCTAAGGCCATGCAGCGACAGGTGGTGGGTGTACCATGCGCATGGGTGCGTTTATTCCGGCGGCTAGCTAGAGCCGTAGTGACGTATCATGATCACAACCCTCCTCCACAGGACTAGACACCTAAGAGTGTATATATTTTGTACTACCGTGTATATGATGGAAGCTTTGAAAGCTCCACTTTTGTGTTATGACACTATGTATTACCACATTTTTGATGTATATAAAAAAGTTTTATGGTGATCAGTTTATTTATTTACATGTGTAAAAATGTGTTTATGATTAATTTATTATGAATGAGACAAATGCCAATCTAACACGTAGTTAGCATATGAGTCAGCAACTTGATTATAATTTCTTGGAATGTGTGTATATGTGATACTCTCAAATTGCCATTCTAACAATCTTACTCGTAAGAATCTTCTCAATAACATCGGATCTCTCACATGGTACAAACCATTGAGCTGTGACACTACTAACTCTGAATCAAGATGTACCTCAAGAGAGAGAACACCATGCGAGATGGCATTCCGTAGAAGCTCAATAACGGAACTATATTCAACAACATTGTTGGAAGATGGCCGTAGACATACACCTCCTGAAGACAGTACTCAACCCATAGGAGTATAAATCACCCAAGCAGCTGAGGCTGAGTGTTGAGTGTGAAGGCTTGCACCATCCGCGAATCCTATGTAGGTGGAATATTCCATTGACATCTGCCACAAGAAACAGAAAGTAATCACAAACCTGATCACGATAAACAAGACCTAACTATGCAAAAAAGTTGTACAATAATATACAACAAACAGCCTTGGCTAAAGATCATGCATAGTATTTTTTAAGATAGAGCCCATTTCTAGGCTCCGCCAAGGCTGTCCCTTCGTAATCCACTAACTCGTAGGCACCCTTCTCTAAGACACACTTGACCACGTAAGGACCATGCCACATAGGATTGAACTTCCCTGCCCCCAAGGGTTCTTTCGATTGATCCCACAAAAGGACCAAGTCTCCCTCACTAAACACTCTTGGACGGACAAAATTATCGTATTGGGCCTTCACGCGATGCTTATTAACCTCTAGAGTCACCAAGGCATCTCTACGCTGCTCATCGAGTTGCTCAAGGTGAACCAAACGCTCCTCCAAAGGTGAAGTGTCTGGTAAGAGTTCCATGGCTAACTTCAATGAAGGAATATCACATTCAACTGGCAATATCGACTCCACTCCATGAACAAGCTGATATGGAGAAAAACCAGTGGCAGTCTTAACCGCGGTTCTATATGCCCACAAAGCAGGGTATAACATAATATGCCAATTCGTCTTGCTTTGTGCAATGGTTCGTTGGAGAATGGACTTAAGTGCCTTATTCACTGCTTCAACCTGTCCATTCACTTGAGGATAGTAAGAAGAGGAGTGCTCTTGCTTATACCCTAGCTTGGATGCCAACTCTTCCATCATACGATTCTGAAAGTGCGAGCCATGGTCAGTGAAAAGCTCTCTCGGAATCCTGAACCGAGTAATAATTTGGTTGAATATGAAGTGAGCGGCTGTCTCACCGTCGGATTTTATAGTAGGCATTGCCTCTGCCCATTTTGTGAAGTAATCAACAGCCACTATGATATGATGGTGCCCCCCAGCCGAAGCTGGGTTGCAATCCATAAAATCGAGCCCCTACTTGGTGAAGGGACCGGCGGTGATAATAGGGTGTAATGGGGCAGGATTCGAGCACATATTACGTGCGAACACCTGGCAAGGGTGGCAGCTCTTGACCACTTCAATACAATCCTTGAAGATCAACGACCAGAAATAACCCGCTCTCAAAATATTCTAAGCTGTAGAAAGCCCGGATAAATGACCGCCACATGCCCCTCCGTGGAAATCATTAAGCACTACCTCAGCCTCATCATGAGTTAAACAACGTTGTAAAAGGGAATATACTCCACGGCGGTACAAAGTATTGTCCACTATGAGGTAGTTCTTGGAGACGTGACGTAATCATCGTCGTTCATCTCGCGAGAGGTGAGTAGGGGTCCTCTGTGTTTGTAGATATACTATGATATCCCCATACCATGGGTCAGCCGTTGAGATTAAGAAAATGTGTTCATCCACGAACGTATCTTCACATACCAACTTCTCAGCCTCGCTCGGAAAATCTGATATGAGCTCTGCAAAGATTAAATATTTCTTTGATTTTGCCGAAACAAACTCGAGATCAAACTCTTGCAGAATGACAATCCATTTATTGTACTTTCCCCCAATCATCCTACGTGTGAGGACAAATTGAAACGGATTGACATGGGCCACAACCAAGGTTTGGCGAAGGAGAATATAATGTCTCAAATGCTGCACCGCATGTACGGTAGCTAAGGCAAGCTTCTCAACATGAGAATACCGAATCTCTGCGTCAATAAGGTTTCGGCTCAGATAATATATGACATGCTCCTGGAGCTCCTCATCCTCCTGAACCAAAACCATACCAATCGTCTCTAAAGACGCGGCCACATATAATAGGAAATCACGGCTATAATCCAGAGGAATAATCACCGAGGCCGATGCTAGGGCTCGCTTAAGTGCATCGAAGGACTCCTGGGCTCGCTCATCCCATTCAAAGGGAGTATCCTTCTTCAAGAGACACATGAAGCCTCTAGTCAAATTCGCAAAATTGACAACAAATCTTCGTAGGAAGTTTGCCATGCCTTGCAAACACTAAAGATGACGAATATTTCTCAGGGGAGACAACTGAAGTATTGCCTCAACCTTCAAAGGGTCGACTCTTATCCCCTCTTTCGAAATGATGAATCCTAACAAACGACCCGACTTCACGCAAAAGATGCACTTATGAGGGTTTAATCTAACAGCATAGTGACGGCATCTTTCGAAAACCAATCTCAAGTGATAATAATGACGCATCCTCATGCGAGAATGAGCAGCGAGGTCATCCAAAAATACTTCAATAATAGACTTGAGATCGTGGAAGATCAAGGTCATCACCCACTGAAACGTAGCTCTGGTGTTTTTAAGGCCGAAAGGCATTTTCTGATATGTAAATGTTCCCCAAGGACAAATAAATGCGGTCTTGTGTTGGTCCTCGGGTTTGATCTGGATCTGATTATACCCGGAAAATTCGTCCATAAAGGAGAACACCTCGCTACCCGCACACTCATCCAAAATCTGATCTATAAATGGTGTGGGGAAGTTATCCTTAGGACAGACACGATTTAAATCACATAAATCAGTGCATATATGGATAGCTCCCTGCTTCTTATCCACCGGAACGGGGTTTGAAACCCACTCTGTCAAGGGAACGAGATAGATGAAACCAGCTTTCAATAGCTTCTCTATCTCTGCCTTTATGGCGGGTGCTTTCCTAGGATTCACGGCGCGTAAACGCTGTCGAACAGGCTTAGCATTGGGGTAAGTTTTAATCTCATGTTCGACAATCCGAGGGTCAATCCTTGGCATCTCATCGTAAGCCCAAGCAAAAAAATCACAGAATTCCTTGAATAGCTCGGTATACTCATGAATCTCATCTTGGGAACAATCCGCCCCAATGTAGACATTCTCAATCGTACCAGGATTGTGAGAAATGTTGATAGGAATAGTTGATGATATGTTTGCCATGTTTCCATCAGCCATCGGACCAGGAGAGCTTAATGGAACCATAGGTCTACCAACTTTCTGACTAAGAATCTCCCTATAATCCTCATGCTCCAAATGGTCAAGCTCTGGAAGGAAATATGATCTATGATGAAGTTCCTCCGATGGTGGCTCAACTCCCAACATAGCCTCGATAATTGCTTCATCTGAAGGGAAAACCATATCAAGGTAGTCGTGGGCATGAGAATACTGTACTGCCCATGCCGGCAGCACATAGGGGTCTTCCTCCTCCGTCTGCGAAGAGGAAGAACAAGGCTCTGCAGTAGACTCGAGATTAGCTTGGTAAGCTATCATAACTGCATGCAACGACACACTCGTCTCGATGGACTCACTCGAAGGACTCGGTGAAGGAAGAATCCAAGGATCTTCCATATGACATGTGCGAAAAGGCACCGATGTCGTAGATGTGGAAGCACCACCGAAACTAGATCCTATCATGAGGATGGGTGCAGAACAACTAAAGGTTCCCATGAGGGAAGGATACATTCCTACACCCACACGCCCAGTTGCCGACTGGGAATGTTCAACTTTCGGAACCAAAGCTCCCAAAGATGCAGTAACAGGCGGATTCTTGAATGCCATTTGGTCAATCATTACAATCTTCCTGTTATGTGGAAAGCTTACAACGTGAAACAAAGAAGACGCAATGGCTTGCATACTATACATCCAATTCCTTCCCAGTAAGAGATTGTATTCAAGAGGTGCATCAACCACCTCAACCTCTATCGCAACGGTCTTCCCTCCCAAACGGACTTTAAGGGAAGGAAGGATGCCTTGCGGCCTAAACGATCTCCCATCAAAAGCAGTTAACATGGTCGTAGACTTTGACAACTCAGGAGAACCAAGACCCTTCCAACAAGACAAAGACATCACAGAAGCAGCAGCACCCTCGTCAATCACAGTACACTTGACAGTCATATTAAGACATTCTACATTATCAAAAGGGACACATAGTAGGGCAAGCGAGGCTGATGTCCTGCGGTTTCAAATTTGATCATTGAGGAAGAATCATCACCATTCACACCAAGAGCGGAAAGCAAAGCCTTCCTTTGCGATGGACAACTCTGAAGCACCTCCAATGCAGACATCGTACAAGGAGTATGACCCAAGTCCTCAACAACTAAATAGTTCTGGGCAGCTCGGGCATTTGGATTATGCCCCGAACGCTTAAGTACCCCCTTAGGAATGTGAGGTGCAGCTTCAGGTTTATCCACAGGTTTCTCAATGCGCAAAGGAGTTCCTGGTGGATCAGGTTCTTTGCCTGGGATGGGTTGTGACGAAGTATAATCTTTCGCACACCTCACAACCTTCGCGGCACAAACCATATTAATGCACCCACGACCACTAGTCTCAGGTGGATCATCATCACTAGATTGATCACGGGACTTCGAGTTCATATTCTAGTTATGCGGTAAAGGGTTCGTTAACACAGCTCGGCCCTATGCTATGAACTTCGAAGCTTCATCCATCCTAGGGCACAAGTAAGTGAGGTGATCTACCTTACATAGCTTGCAAGGAAACTTAAACTTACGTTTAGTCTTCTTGTCCCCCCCAGCATTTTTATTGTTCTTGTCATTATTATTGGAATTTTCGTTCTTATACCCACCCTTTTTATTATTATTATTTTTACCCTTCTTTCAGTTTCATCCGGGTTGCTGGTTACCCTTCTGGTTCAACGATTGTACAGCAAGTACATTCGCCGTTTGGGCAGGCTGAGACGAAGCCGCAGCTTGTCCCGAGGCAGATTGGTTGGTAGACAACTGAGCAACTTGTTTCGCAACCGAACCTACAGTTTTCTTACTTGCACATCCCACAATGCCATCGGCATGTGGTCCAGGTTTGACCTTGGGATCAAAACTAGAACGAGGAGCGTTGGGTATAATCTCATATAACAAACCAGACTGAGCATAGATCAAGTCTAGTTCCTGTGCCCTAAAGATTGCTTGTTCCTCATTCTACACTCCGGATGTGGAAACATCCTTCGCTATATATGGCAATAAATATTTGAGGAACCACTCAAGGAGGAATTCCGGCGGTATAAAGGATTTAATTAATCTCTTCCATCTACACCACTCCTGAATATGATCAGAAATATGGGTGGCTTTATCTTGCCGAAATGTCGACAAGAGTTCAGTACCAACATCATAGCGCACTGGTAGCTGGAAGTGATTAAGGAAAGTCATCACAAGGTCATCGAACAAGGTAAAGGCACCCCTAGGTAACTCTATATACCATTTCGTCGCAGGCCCTGTGAGGGTGCGTTGAAATAGTCTCAAGTGGACTGAGTCCTGATGCAATGAATTTGAAGAGCACCATAGGTGGAATGTCGTAACGTGTTCACTCGAATCCTCTCCTGGTTTTCCTTCGAATTTAGGTATATCCAAAGGAAGCTTGGTAGGGACAGCCAACCAAGCCGGGTCATGAGCCACAGGATCGCTCGTAAGTCTTGATAAGTCAGGTAAATTGAGTGTCGCGAGGAAAGGGAGCCTAGGATGATGAGGTCTAGGGACCGCTCCCTGGTTCATATAGGATTGATTACCACCATGACCTTGGCCATAGTGACCTCCTCCATTATGACCCGTATAGGGTGGCGCCGAAGCACCATAATGAAGTGGACCTTGATTAGTGGGAGCTACAAAGCCATAAGTAGGAGGATAAGCAGGTTGTGAATACCCGCCTCCATAAGGTGCAGAAACCTGTCCATACTGCGTCCCATAATAGGGTCCATAGGTCATTGCTTGTGATGCCCCATGAGACACTCCATAGGTAGGTACATACATTCCAGAAGTAGGAATATACATGCCGGAAGTAGGGATATATGTCGAGGAAGTAACAACCTAACCTCTAGAAACATGAACATAACCTCCCGAAACTATGGGTGGTATGTAGGCTTGAGACACAATAGGTCTAGTAATCGCAGTACGGATCTAACTCGTAGCTACGTGCTGACTTGAAGGACCACGTGAGTAAGGTGGAGGATTTGCATTTGAAGAACTCGGAAGTGAGGACGAAGGAATATCTGTAATAAGATATGTGCTAGTGCCTATTGTCACTCTTCTAGAACCTGGTATCGCTATGGGATCACTAACTCTAGACCTAGGAGGTATATAAGATGTAGCTTCCACCGCTGGGATGGAAGGTGCAATGTGACTAGTACTCCCAAATCTCTCCGTAAGGTAAGGCATGGGATTTCCCCCAGGCATAATGTTAGGGTCAAATTCGGATTCGACATTAAATGCCAAATCATGCATAGGAAAACCAGTCATAGCATAACCACCGTAGCTAGTGCTGGCAGGTTCAAAGTGAGTCTCGGCGTCTTTCGGCATTCCATACCGGTAATGTGTCAATGAGGGGTTAGGCCTAGAATGAATAGGTCTATCATGCATGGCTCCTATCTTAGAAATCACAGGTCCTAACTCGGTTAGGTTGGGTGAAGGATCATAAGTAGGTGTGAAATCCCCATCGTCAACACGAATGGGAGGAGGAAGTGTATCAGATGTATCCTCTGAATTATCTCCCATCGTGTGTGAATCAATGTGTGATATAGCCCGCCTGGACTGTCTAGGTCCCTCTCCCAAAGGAGGAGGATCAATAGAAGGTGGAAGTCCTGCTAAACGACGAGAACGACCCGGAGCCGTACCCGAATCCACAATGACTCAAAAAATAGCAAAGACTCTCTATTTACGTCAACCCTAGGCCAACTAGCATGCACAGAGCAATCACTATAAAATGTAAAGCTAAAAGCAAGCAAACAAGGGCTGGATAAGTGAGCTCCCGAATGTGGCCAGTATGTCTCGCCTAGGAGAGGCTTGAGAGGCCCTTGTCACCACAAGTGGAGGTTCGAAACCAATTATTGTGACCCTCAGCTTCAACGCGTAAAGCGACTATGCTATCCGACCCCAACCTGGCCGGGACACATGCAGAATAACCTCTACATGTACCCCCTCGATATCCTAGGTAAGGTCACTAAGGTCACCTCAATATAATCAATGCTCAGGTGGACATTCGCAGGCGGGATTGACCGTATGGGCAGGGTAGCAAAGCCTGAAACTCTCGAAAGAGCCCCTAGATACGAATACAATCCTGGCTATATCGCCGGTGCTACACAGTTATCGACCGGTGGTTATCCCAATCAACAACCACTCACATTGCCTAGTGCTTGAATCCCTTTTGAGAGGAGCTTCCTGAGAATGCCGGTTATACCAAGGATTTCACACACTCCCTGGACAGACACCTAGTTGTTGTTGTTTAGTGATCTTGGAGAATTGACTTACAATGAACTATTCCAAGATCCTAAAACCTAAGCTTGTTGGTGCACCCTAGAAAATAAAAGAGTGTAATTCATTTTATTTATCGTTGATTTTAGTTGGCTTTATTACTCAAATATAGGATATGGTCGTGCAACTAATGGTGTTATGACACAACAAGAAGTAAAATGCACACCTAACAATCAATGCAAATGCATTGTGTCCATGAAAACAGGGTATGCGTACTACGTGTAATGCACAATTTCTTCTTCAAATGCTGAATGCAAATTTCCCTATATGAAGTCCTAACTATTACTCCAAAGCATATCTAGATCTAGTGCAAGTACAACGCAAAGTGCAAAATGCAATGCATAATGATAAGCAAATGTTTTTGGATTTTTTGAAAATAAAGAGATACAAAAAGCAAAAGAATGATTCTACCCACCCCAGACTCTGCAAGCACACATAAACAACATTCCAGCAAAGCACTAAGGTAAAAGGACTCTAATGCACTAATCTCAAACAAAAAATCAAAGATGCCATGACAAGAACTTTCCTAAAAAAAAATTAGGCTAAAAAAAATGTTTCTGGTAAAAAACAGAGGTATTAACAGACTCAGGCAGTGCCAAAAGAGACTCAACAACTAACAGAATTCACCCAGCAATCCACTTTCTTCCAAAAAAGGTAAAAACCAGAGTATACGCGACTGTGCGTATTAAACCCGCGTGTATACGTGACTGTAAGACAAAAACCCACGTACAGGAAGAAAAAGATGCACATAATCAAGGCAAACAGACAGGCTAAGACGAAGTTTACACCAATCAGACTCTACCAGGCATACATGCCCCCATACCCGACACAGAAACAAGAGAGAGAGAGAGCAATTCAAATACATTGAATGCCAAGAAACCAACCCCCAAGGGACAACTACTAGGAACTCCCCAGCAGAGTCGCCAATTCTATTACAGAGAGAAATTCCTATGGCTTGGGGTACCACAACAGACAGCTAGACTCCAGAAATCAATCTTTCCCAATATGCAATAGAAATAAAAACATCTAACACTAAATGATCGAACCTCGTACCTTATTCTAGACGGTTGAAGTAGATCCCCATTGAGCTTTCCAATCTTCAGCTTGAAGTGTTATAACACGTCCTCAACAACAACTAAACAATACAAGCATACTATATTTCATGGTGTTAGATCTATTCTAGCATATATAATCAATAATGTAAAAGCATTTGACATATTCCAATGGATACAATATTCATTCAAATATACATTACTAGACAGGAAAAGATATTTCTATTAATATGAATAAGAGATTACAAGTGACAACCTATGACGGCACGTCTGCGAACCGGAGAAACTGAATCCCCCACTTGGGCCTCCACCACCTCAATCCTCCATCACTTCGATAGCAAGCTTACTAGCAAAAGGCAAGCTTGGGAAGAACACAACAGTGCTCCAAGGGACAAAGGGATGCAGACCCAAGCATAAGTTCTGGCAACAATGGACTATAGTTTCGTTACTCTCAATTCTCTCTTATGCTTTCAATGTACCAAGGGGTTCCTTATATAGCTTTTCAAAGGGATATTGAAAGGTCATATCCGTGCGATCTCAAGGCATATGGAAGGCCAGGAGTCATATGAGTCGGATCCAAGTCAAGGAAAACTCTAAAAGGATTTGGATTATGCACACTTCCCGATGTACGCGACTATAGGGGGAATATCCGCGTATGTACGTTGTTATCGGGGAAAAAGCCGCGTATATCACTTTTCTTATGTTTTTAGGGATGATCAAGGATACATCAAAAGACAAAAAGTGGTCCATAGGGGCTAATGAGTCTGTAGCGGGACAGGGGGAGGCCATACAATGTGTGATTCACCTAGTGTGGCGAAATCCGCTATAACACCATGTGAACCATTTCCATTGCATGGAATTATTAATATGAATGAATTTCATGTTTATGAAATGTTTCTAACCATTAGAATAAACTTGAATTGTAGGGAAAAAATTCATAGTCCCTGACCTACAAGCATATAATGGCATGCATTGAATGTTGAGTCATTCCGATGGATGATCCTAAAAGGGATCATGATGCTTTAAAGTGGGAAGCTTTTAAGAGCAGATCAGGAGGTTATTACGTTTCCACGGGGAGAAAACTCTAGCAATATATATATATATATATGTATGTATGTATGTATG
>LPNX010553483.1:104231-120057 GCA_001517045.1 Pseudotsuga menziesii
GGAGGACCCATATTATGATTCTCACATGTTGATGGTGAGAGGGAGAATCCATATTCACTAGCTCTTGAAGAACCAGTAAAATAGGTTGATAAATCTCCTACTAAGAGGAGATCGACATGGTGCTCATATACAAAAGGAAGCATAATACAATGCTCAAGAATCTTGTTATGATTCTTGGGATTAGAAGTGTGGAAAAAACTAGATAATATTTTCCTTAGTTAAGGAAAATACATAGTGGAGATCCTAAAGAGATTCAGGATGATAAAATGTAAGTCCATGGCCACACATATGGTGATAAATCTGAATCTGATTAATATTTGGAGGATCTCACATATAGTTGAGATGTACCTGCTTAGAACCAAGACTGAATGTATGCTTTTCTTTCGGTACATAAACATGTACAATAAATCATGCGTCTAGACACCTCATAGTACGAGTGGATATGGACTCAAATATGTCATAGACAATGAAATAAAATTTCAAAGATATAAGGATTATGACTAGTGGAGTGAACAAGAAAGACCACATTAGAGATGTTGCCCTAGATATATCATATTATGAAGTAGTAAAGCTTCAAAAGGTTCCTAATCATTTATATATTAGGAATGGTGCATAAAGGGAGCAATACAACTCTGGTACATATCCATAGATGGGTAGAATTGCCATCATACTTAAAAATCCTTTGTCCAAAGTAAAGTTGAGTAATTTTGGGACAAGCTCGATGTAGTACAAAAATACTCCTCTAGTTGAAGAGGGGGTATTGATGTGTCTCCATAGGCAGCAATAGATAAAATCCCCACTAGTTAATCATGTGAGATATGACTCAAAAATTTCTACCCACTGGTAAATCCATGCAATGACAGATGAATTTAAAACCTATTAATCCATATAGTAATATATGGATCGGATAAGTTATGTGGTGGTACATGGCTCAGTTAAGGCCATATAGTACATAAACCACTAAATTTCACATAGCTCAGATAAGTCATGGTGCATGACTCAAACAAATAGGGGCTATGGTGTCTCTTGTGGAGTGAATCCACATGAGTAGAGACATAGTCAAGGTCTCTGATACTATCAGAGACTATCAGATACTCGAGAAGAGTTATAGTCTGGACTATCAGGGAGCAGTCAAACCTCTTGGAGAGATCAGATATCCATATAGTTGTCT
Source organism: Pseudotsuga menziesii (assembly GCA_001517045.1). Taxonomy (NCBI): domain Eukaryota; kingdom Viridiplantae; phylum Streptophyta; class Pinopsida; order Pinales; family Pinaceae; genus Pseudotsuga; species Pseudotsuga menziesii. The sequence continues at coordinate 105,403 of LPNX010553483.1, forward strand.
AAGTGGGGTACTATGGTATAGAAAAATGAAGCCACTGTGAAAGTGGTCAGACCTTGGAGAACATCATAGGAAATGACAAATCTCATAGAGAACTTCTCTAGACCATAGAAGTTTCTAAGAATTCTAAAAAGCCAGTGTTGAATATTGACACAGGTAAGATTTTATTTTTAAAATTACACACTTAATGTGTTAGTTTGACATGATGGATTACAAATCGATGGATTATAGTTTAGTGGAAATACTTGCCAGTTTAGGTTTCTTAATATCTTGGGGTTAGCTATGTATATTGAAGTTAGTACTACAAAAGCAAAGTGTATTGCTAATAGTACTACATAATAAAATTGTATTTCAGATATCACTACAGAAGCAAAGTATATTGCGGCTAGTACTACCTATCGAGAAGTAGTGTAGCTTGAGAAAGATACTTACTGTGTTAAAATCTTGAGTCTACTAATTTATGAATGTTAGGATTAAATAATCCTCCCTTGTCTAGATATAGTCTATTTGAGAATCTTGCCTAACTTAGGTGTCATTGAGTAAGTTTGGTGACACCATGAGATTGGTGCCACTAGTGCCACTAGTGCCATTGGTGCCACCGATGCCAATCCCTACTTTCTAGGAGCCACTATGAGTGCCACCAACAACCTCCATTAGCTGGTTGTGGTAGGTAGGAATTTATGCCAATTCAACCTCTAGTTACAATTAGTTAGATCACTCTCAGTTAGTCTAGCACCAGTTTTACATGATTGCATGGGGAAGTGGTGCCTTTTTCCACCTACCTCATCAGTTTAACTGGTTTAACTAGTTTAAATGATTGTAGATTGGTTTAGACATAAGGAGTTAGACTAATGGCTCACATGCAGTGATTTATACACACTGAGTTATCCATTCAGTTAGGTTTAGTTGGTAGATTCGAATCTTATCCAAATAATTCAATTTCTTCTTATTGTAACACTGTTGTATTACTGCTAGAATAATGAACATAGATTAATGTTGTAGTTAATTGATCAATACTTGTCTGTTTCATTTGAAATTTGTGGGATGCATTTACTGTTCAGTGTAAATTTTTCTTGTTAATTCCACTGCATAATTTCCCTTCTCAATTTCTCTCATTTTCCTATAGGTCAATGGTTCACAAATTTAACAATGAAAACCCCTTGTTTTATGATAAAAAATATTTGAAATGAAGCATCACTTCATCAGAGACATGGTCCAGTAAGGTAATAATCCAGTACATAGCTACTGATGAGAAAATTATGGATGCGTTCATGAATCCTCTGTCAATACGAAGTATGGGTACCTCTAAGACAAGCTTGGTATGATAGAGAATGCCTCCCTTATTGAGAGGGAGTGTTAAATGTACAACATCAGGAATCATTCTCCAGCCTTGTGAGTAATATCAATTTGGACTTGTGAGTAATATCAAGTCCTATTTCCTCTTGTGTTGAGGTGTTGATGTTGTAAAGTATTGTAGTACAAGGTTGTGGACTTGTGAGTAATATCAAGTCATGATTCTCATAATATTAGTACCTATGAGGTGGACCTCCAGTTATAGAGGTGAACTTGTGAGTATATCAAGTTGAAATTGTGAGTATATCAAGTTGTGATTCTTATGTGGACCCTGTTATAGTGGGTACCCTTAAGGTGGGACTCTAGTTATAAAGGTGAAATGCTTTGCATGTTGAAGCGTAAAATGTTATGTGTTGTAGTACTAACCACGTTCACATAATGCTATTAAGTCTTTGAGTAGAAATCAAACCCAGAAAAGGCATGGAGTGACTCACTTGATAAATTTAGAGTTATCTTCCCTCCCACCATCTCCCAATAAATCACCATCACCTCTCCACTCATTGAGCTGAGTGGATAGTTGGATATTGTACATAAATCAATTCAATAGACAATAAACAATTCTTGTAGAACGTTTGTATCGCATATTGTCATTACATACATAGAAAAATTGTACTGTAGATTTCCATTAAAGACATAGATTGTTATTGTATTTGCACCAGATCTATTATTGCATAGATTGTTATTGCAGGGTTCGTTGGAAAGGAAGTTGTATAGTAGAGAGAACTAAGTGACAGAAATATTAAGACGCAAATTGAATAAAATTAGATGAAAAATAGTAAATAAGTCCGATAACCAAAATACCTAACTTAAACAACTACCCCATCTCTTAAAATACATATATTAATAAAATTGAAATACCTCAGAGAATTGACTAAACAAGATATCTAGGGATCGAATCTCACTCGGTCCCTTGGGACCTTTTAAATAGGTTTGAATACATACTTAACAAGGGCATTCCTTGATGGTAAAGAGTTGAGGAAACTCCTCCTTGAGAAAAAACACCTTGATTGGAATTTTGGTTTGGTAGCCATAAACCGTGCGCAGAGTGGATCAACCACACCCACAAATATGAAATCGTATACCCACAAACAAGCCAACAAAATAAACACAGAGTCCGTGAGTCCACGATATAGATGTACATTGAGATACAAGAGAGGGCGTCCTCAATCTGGAAGAGTGGAAAATCTATTTGTTTTGCTACCATGTTTCATTTTGCAACATTATTTTCAACAAAACATTGGTTAAATTTCTTTATACCAATTTAAAATAAAAAAATTCAGTTAAAGATTTTACCTTGTGCTTCCTTGATGCGCTTCTTCTTCTCCTTGACAATATTTGAAGGCGATGATGGTTTTGATGGGATTTTCTTCTCCAACTAGTGATTGTACACTTAGAAAACCCCTCCCCCCATTAAATACCATAAGAAAAACTAAAAATCCTTGGCTAATTCACATTTACAACTTCAAATAATGGACATGCATTTTCCCACTAAAGAGTTTCTCAAGCAAATATTTTTTTTTAATATTAAATATCTTTTTTAATTTCTTAACTTTTGAATTTTATATAATTATTTTTAAAGTTTTGTATATTATATTACAATTAATATTTGTTGAAATGAATAACTCCCGATTCTTATTATTTCTCCATAGAATGCCTTTATTTATACATCTACGATGACTCTTGGGATCACACATCCGAGAGTCTCTTCATATTCCTAATATTTACAATAACGTATAATCCCGACGGATTATATTCCAACAATCCCCCCCTTAATCCGAAGGGGTGTTAGTAAGTCCGAGCATGTTTCTGAATCTTTCAAACTTTTCTCGTCCAAGCGCTTTGGTGAAGATGTTTGCAACTTGATCATTTGTGGAACAATGTCAAAGATGGACTGTCTTGGCCTCTACATGATGTCGAATCAAATGATACTTTGTGTTGATGTGTTTGGTTCGATCATGGAATCTAGGATTCTTAGCCAGCTTGATTGTAGAAGTATTGTTGATGAATAATGGAGTGGATTTTTCTTGTTTTTCTTGCAAATCTTCAAGTATCTTCCTGAGCCATACTATTTCTTTCGTTGCTTCAACTGCAGCCACATATTCTGCTTCTGTTGTTGAATCTGTCGGAACTGACTATTTGTGTGATCTCCATGAGACAGCTGCTGATCCAAGACTCATAGTGTATCCAGAAGTTGATACTCCTGTCTCCTTATCTCCATCAAAATATGAGTCTGAGTACCCAATAAGTTTGAAGTCATCCACCTTAGAGTACTTGAGTCCAACGTCTTGAGTCCCCTTCAAGTATCTTAGAACTCTTTTGGCAGCTGACCAGTGTCCTTCACAAGGTTTATGCATGAACCTTGAAAGTATACCAACAACATAAGAAATATCTGGTATAGTTGTTGTAAGGTAGATAAGTCTTCCTACAAGTTGTTGATACTTGGTTGCATCCTCAAACTCTTTTCCTTCGCTTGATGTGAGCTTCATTTTCTATTCCATTGGAGTAGAGATAGGGTTGCATTTTGTCATGTAAAATTTGTCTAGTAGTTCTCCAACATATTTTTTCTGAGATAGGAATATGTACTTAGGATGTTGAGTGACTTCAATTCCTAAGTAATAGTGGAGATGTCCCATATCTGTCATTTCAAAGATCTTTTTCAAACCTTTCTTTATGGATGCTATATAGCTCTCATTGTTCCCTGTCATCAAAAGATCATCTACGTACACCACAAGATACACAACAAATCTTCCAACTTTCTTTATAAACAATGTTGCATCATCAAGATCAAAATGTTTGAAATTTAACTTCAAAAGATGCTCGATTAATTTTTCATACCATGCGCGAGGCGCTTGTTTTAGGCCATACAAGGATTTGACAAGCTTGCATACCTTTTGTTCTTTTCCTTTAACAACAAAGCCTTCTGGCTAAGACATGAAGACATTCTCTTTCAAGTCTCCATTCAAGAAAGCAGTATTCACATCCATCTGATGAACTTTCCACCCATTCTGAGCAGCTAAAGAGAGTAAGGTACGGATGGTAGCCCATTTTGCTGTAGGAGAAAACGTTTCTTCATAGTCAATTCCTTCCTTTTGTGCATAGCCTTTTGCTACAAGCCTTTCTTTGTGCTTTTCAAGTGAGCCATATGATCTGTATTTGTTCTTGTACACCCACTTGTAGCCAATTGGTTTGGTTCCAAATGGAGGGTCAACCAGATTCCAAGTTCCATTCTTCATGAGTGCATCATACTCATTCTGCATAGCTTCTTTCCACTCAACTCGAGTAGAAGCTTCTTCAAAGGAAGTTGGTTCAAAGTTAGCAGATAAATTAAATTCACAATCAAATGATACATCCATGTCATCACCTGAATTATCTGCTTCTCCTCCATCTTCATGTCTTTTTGAACTTCTCGTTCCCATCTTTCCAACTTCATCTGGATGGACACTTTCAAGTGTCTTTGTGGCCCATTTAGAAATCTTCCGTGATGGTCCTGGTTGATCAGCTGGTGGTGCTTCATTTCCTTCAAGGTTGAGTCTTCCAAATATATCAATCACATCATCTAGTTGAATCTCTTGTTTAGGTGAAGTAGCAGGAACTTCTTCATGCGGCGGAGTTGGTGCTTCATATGGAAATTCCAAAGGTTGATCCACAATAGGAATCCCCCCTTCAAGGTTTTGAATTTCATATTCATTTTCAGAATATTTCTTTGGATGAGGATATTTTTCCAAACGATCAAGTTGTCTCTCAATGGACTGGTCATTTTTATTAGTTTCAAGAAAAATGACATCTCTGGAAATAACAAACTTCTTGTTTACCTCATCATACAGGCGGTATGCCTTGGAGTTTTCTTCGTACCCCAGGAAAATGCATTTTCTGCTTCAAGCACCAAGCTTGTTTCTTTGCTCCTTTGGAATCAAGGCATAACAGGTGGAACCAAAAACTATGAGATGCCTGACTGAAGGGAGATGGCCAAACCACATTTCATGTGGAGTCTTGTTATCAAGAGGATTTGAGGGACTTCTGTTTCTCAAATAGGTTGCACATTTCATTGCATCACCCCAAAACATTAGTTTTACATTCTTAAAAAACATCATTGAGCATACCATATTCATTATGGTTCTGTTCATTCTTTCTGCTACACCGTTTTGTTGAGGATTGTAGGGAACTGTAGTCTGATGTGCAATTCCATGTTGGTGAAGATAATATTCAAAATCATTTGAAGTGTATTCTTTCCCATTGTCAGTACGAAGTGTACCAATTTTAGATTGTGCTTGTTTTTCTATCAATGCATGAAAGTCCTTGAATGTTTGAAATGCTTCTGATTTTGTCTTTAATGAGTAAATCCAGCACATTCTTGAGTAGTCATTAACAAATGTCATAAAATACTTATTCCCATTGGTAGAAGGAGTTGGCATTGGGCCACATAAATAAGAATGCACTAATTCTAATTTCCTACTTGCTCTGAAATTAGATTCATGGAATGGCAACTTACTGTGTTTCCCTAATATACATGCATCACATTTGCTCTTATCTTTGGGAATAGTGGGAAAACCAAATACACCATTCTTTCTCAACAAACGAAGACTATTATAATTCATATGACCCAATCTTGCATGCCACAATAAACTTGATGACAAATTACCTTCTCCATGCTGAGAGAGGTAGGCATAGTTCTAAAACCTTGTAGATGAACCCTTTAGCTTCAGTAGCTTCCCATCTTCGTATCCAGTCATGATGACTTGGTTTTCAGAGGACTTTCTTATTTCTACGATTCCATCAAACATGTGGATGGAATGGCCTTGCTGTCGAATATGCACCAAGGACAACAGGCTTCTCTGCAACTCTGGAAGATAAAGAATATTCTTCAACAAGAAATCAGGGAATCCAGGCATCTTCAGCCGAATGATGCCCATTCCCTTTGGTTTAAGACTTGACTTATCTGCAAAGTAAACTATGCCATTTATTGTTTCATTAAGTTCTTCAAAACATTCTTTTCTAAAAGTCATGTGTGATGTTGCACCCGTATCAAGTAGCCAACAATCTGTATAAGATGAAAGTGAAGTCATTTCATTAATACCAAGATTACAATGTGCAACAATACAATGAGCAGAATCTGAAGATTTACTAGCATCTTGGTTCTTATTGTCATCTTTCTTTTGGTTATGTCTGTCTTTGATGGAGTCCCACGAAGCCCAACACTAATCTGATGTGTGTCCAATCTTTCCACAACGCTTGCACTTCAAATCTGATCTTTTGCTGGAGTTGTTTCTGCCTCCTCTACCTCTGAAGTTTCTTCTTCCTCTGCCTCTCTTCTTCCTCCACCATTTTGGATAAGTGTCTTTTCCAGAGAGAGTGGCACCAACTACACATGCTATAGATTGCATCTTCTGTGATGAGTCTAGCAACTAAAACAATAGGAGAAAAAGAAGAAAGAGTAAAGGTGCATGTCTAAGTCTCTGCCACCTTCCTCAAGCTTTACAACAATATCAATGTCTCTTCTATTGTCATACAAACTTAATCCTCTCAAGCCTACAATACCAACTTTAAATATGCTTCCAATGGCTTTCAAACTAGAAAATATGTTGTCAATAAGTTCATAAGCAAATTTTTAGCACTAGAAGAACTGCTCAACAATACACCAAAGGAAATAACATTGTTTGTGAACTGTCACACAGATGTACAGTCATCACACAAGTGATGGTGAAGGAGAGGCACAACTCTCAAAGAAACACAGGATTAGAATGCTCTCCATGTAGTAGCTTCAACGCATCTCCATAAAAAATTAGGATGCACTCCGCACAAAATATAGGGTTTTGAACAGCACCAGTCAACGATCTCAGCTATTATTGCAACCAACAGTCAACAATCATCTCAGCTCTTTCAACACAACAAATAATTGGACGCAGCAGATATCTTCCACTTCCAAATTTGTGATAGCACACCACACTCTTTAACACACCAGTGGAGAGAGATACCAGTTCAACGCAACATCAAAAGAGTGCCTTCATGTAGATATAGTAGCTCTAGTCAAAGAGCTGTAGAATACGAGCAGCTGCAGAATACGAGTATTAGTTTGTAACTCTGAGGTTGTAGTAGTGATACCCCAACACTAACAGGACAAAGCAGCTTCTTATCGATGTGGGAGGAGGTCGAACCTCATCTCTTAGCTCCAACAATTCAATCTTCAATGCAATCAGTACCAACAATGTGGATGCCATAACTTATGAGGTCATAGCAATCTTCTCACATAGTATGTGATCACAGCTTCATTATATATTCCCAACAAACAATGGCAGCACTGAACATAAAGTGTTTTACCTCCACGCATCTGAATGAGGGCGTGAATCTTCACCTCATTCTTTTAGTCTTCACAAATGGCTCTCATTCAGATTTATATGGAACACCTCAATCATAACTCAGAAAACAAGCCGCATCATACATACTTCATACACATGGAAAATGTTTGTAGAATTCCCACTCAATCTCCAACACACAAAATTAGGTCACAAATTAGGTTTTGTGCAGTCCAACAGTTAGAAATAATTAGAGCGTTAATATTTTACCTCCATGCACTGAGTCTTCACAATGTCTTCAAGCTTCACGTAGCTTGAGAAAAGGCACAAAGGAGTAGGTTGCAGTAGATCACCGAGTTTCCATAGACTCATAACAACCAAATCGAAAAACATCTTCAATCTTTAACAAAGAGGTCGCATTTTCTCCAGAAATTGCAGCCCCAAATGGATAGACTCAACACAACTTCACTCATCAATTGATTCTCAGCTGAGATGGAAAGTTACAACTCTCAAGGAATACTTCACAACAGTCTTCAATTCTCAAAATACAGCACTAAAAGTTCTCAATACAAGAGATTACTCAAACAAAGAAGTCGCATCTATCATACAATATTATGGCTACCAAAAATAAATTCACTCATTCATGTATAGATTCCTTTCATCTTTCCCACGTAACTTATGCAATTACAACCATTAAGTGTTACGGGAACGATCAGAATACTAGAAACTAAAGATCGCAATGGTGTGTAGGGAAAGAATGAGAGCATGACCTGAAGAAAATATGGAACAGTGATTCAAATTAGGATTAGGTATATAGTATATGATTGAGCAAAACTTCAACCGCTCTAGAAAAGAGAATTCAAAATTGTGCAGTGATTTGAGTAATGCAGCATCTATGGACAATTTAATACCTCATTCCTCAACACAGGCCTAGACTTGTAACACACACAATGAATGCACTGGTAGGAGAGATGCACAGAATTATTGGCACCCAAGCTGTAGGAAAACACACACAAATATAGACTGATGGGGCAGGAAGCCTAAAATAAATAAGTAGAAGGAAGGATGAAGGTTTGGCAGCGATACTGCTAGGACTGACAAGCATACATGCAGGAGTTATGGTAGGTACCTGCTCTGATACCACTGTTGAAATGAATAACTCTCGATTCTTATTATTTCTCCATAGAATGCCTTTATTTATACATCTACGATGACTCTTGGGATCACACATCCGAGAGTCTCTTCATATTCCTAATATTTACAATAACGTATAATCCCAACGGATTATGTTCCAACAATATTATATTTTTTCCCTCATGGAAAAAAATATGAATTACAATTAATATTATATATTAAAACTAATATATAATTGTGTATTACATATAACTATGCAATTAAGAGTTGACATATAAGAGTTATAGCTATATAATTATAACGATCATATATATATATATGAGAGTTGATGTGTAATTTGCATATGTTTCAGATAATATAAGATAATATCTACTTTAATTATATTATATCAATTATTAATATACTTATGCTTTGTCTAGTTTTATTTTGTATAAAGTATTAAATATATGTTAGAAAAATATAAAAATAAAAATGTAAACAACAACAATATTGTACAAGAGTATTATGTTGTTTGTAGGTAAAAGAACCATGGGACAATAGTTTTCATAGTGTACCATGGTCATGTGGATGAGGAGGAGGTATATGTTTCGACTAAGATACTTGTTTATAGTTTTAGTGTAAATTCATTGATTAATTTAATGCGTCCTAGTTTCTTGATAGGACGTGGGTTTAATAATTATTAACACATAGTGTATATTACAAGTTAACTGGACTAATTAAGCAATGTTAATACATCATATAAGTCATATGGCCTAACTATGTATATATTATATGGATCAAGATAGTCCTTTGCAATTTCATAAATTTTAAAAACTCCGGATGGATTCAAACACTCTCTTAAAATTTACAAAATTACAAAATTTCATTATCAATATTGTAATTTATTTTTTTATTTTCGTTGGACCACATATCTAATGCACTTTGAAATTTTATAAATTTTAATACTGTAAGTGGATTCAGAGACCCTCAGTAAAGGGGACTTTGAATTATTAAAAAAAAACTGCGGGAAACAAAGGGAAGAATATGCTCCATGATTATAATTTTTCTTTATGTATGGTCTAATTCATATTATTCTAGGAGTTAGATTTGTTGTCTAGTCGTTTTTTATCGACATACTAAATTAATAGTTTTTTAGTCATTTTTAGTTGTGTGACTTATTATTTAGTTGTATTCTTTATCCGATGACTAAATTAGTCATTTTTAGTTGTGTTCAAATTTAGTAGTATTTAGCTTACAAATGTTGTCGTGACTAATTTTTTTAGTTCCGTATTCATTGAGCTTCTTCATATTTTTTGGTTCTACATGACACAAATTAACCAAAACATATTAGTTAAACTTACATACAATTCAAGCATATTAATTTAATAAATAAATTATAAAGAACTTATCTTCTTTGCAATTTTGGATGTGCTCCCATCATGTTGTTATAATTATTTCTCCTTGAACTCTTAACACACATTTTATATTAATAAACAACCTAAACCATTAAATAGAGAAACTATTAAATATATTATACAAATAAATTACATAACTTCCATCTAAATAAATAGTTTGCAATTTCATAATGCATTAAGAATACAAACGCCTTGGTGTGTTTACATAGTGTAACTACTGGTGCATCATAGTTGAATGCACCATGAATGAAAAATAAAGTAAAAATTTACAAAACGTCTTTATTAGTGCGCTTTTATTCCAAGAGCACTGGTGGGTTATACGAGAACAACTACACCAAAAACACTGAAAGCATTTTTTTGAAAAAACCCGACAACGACATGGTTTTGGATCTGACAAAATAAGTGGTCTCATTGCACCTAATAACTTATATATAAAACTACAAATCCATTAAATCTAAAATGCCTAAAAAGAAAAACCTAAATTGTGAAATAATAGACGGAGTTAAACCCTAATGTGAAATCTTGCAGCCAAATAAAACAAAAGGAGGCAACCATAAAGAAAGGGTTCCAACATTAAAAGGTAACTATGAAATCTTTTATTTTTTTCTGAATTTATTTTAAACAGTGACAAGTTCGTAAACAAATCCACATGCATTGAATTAAATAGTAAAAATTTACATACTTAAAATTTATACTAATTAGAGTTTTATGTGATTCACCATACTTTATAAATTCTAATCTGTAGAATAATTTGGTTGCTCCAAAATCCTCCCGATAAGTCTCTTGTGCAAAACTCTCCCCTCAATTTTTTGACAAACAATGAAATAGTGTTTAGTTTTTTTAAACACTTTATATAATTGGTTTTCAAAAAATAAATCCCACTCCTTTTTCATCTCATTGGAAAAAAATCGTGCATTTTTTTTAATTTTTTTAATTTTCTGCAGATCGATGCACTTATATATGCAAAAGCCTCTATGTGGTGTAACAAAAAAAATTGTAACCATATACCTTCATTTAATTTTGTTTTTGAAAATCGATGCACCACATTAGCATACATTACATGAATAAATAAATAAAAATGAATTTCCATTCACCACTATACATATGAAAAATATGATTACGTCAGTGCGCTTATATATACTAAGTGCACCAATGTCAATAATATCAAAAACTACGTAGTTATTTTCTTTTTTCAGACATCTTTGCATATGTTTAAAGTCAATAGGTAAGAGTTTTAGCCCCACTATTGTGTTTGGGTATTCACAACACAATGGTGCATTTATATTATTAAGGTGCACCATAGTAATTTAAAATCCCTATGAATGCATGTTGAACTTAAAATAATGTATTCATTTGAATGTTCTTTTAGGATTAAAACACATCAATTACAATACCTCATAGTATAAATACCTCATCGTATAAATAAGCTACTTAAATTCACCTTATTCTTAAAAAAATTGTTTCAAAATTATATTGGAAGTTAGATTGTGATATGATTCTCAAAAATTATTCTAGGATTGTAGGCACATATTAAATATTGACTTCACTCAAATGCAGGGAGAAAAAGTTATAATATCAAATGGTCAATTCTTCAAATGTCATCTCATTCCATATTGGTCATAGTTCATCAAGTTCTACCTTTCCATCTCCAGTAAGTTCATATTTTATTTCTATTTTGATTATGTAATTTAATTTATGTTCTTTATCCATGTGACACTGAATACCAAAGTATTCAATTTTAAAATATCCTTATTCAAGATCGATTTTGGATGCACAAAATATTCCACCAGTTGAAAAATGTCGCAAGCTCTTATTAGGAGCAAGATACTGCAAGTAGTTGGTAGATGAAAATGGACAACTACTTTACCCTGATAATTGTAGCATGCCATATTCCAATGACAATCATGGGTCATCGATAGTAATTTTTTGTGATCTAGATCTCTTTTATAACACCCAAGTAGTATGTGGTTGTGTCACATCCCCTTCACCCAATCTGACCAATGGGAGGGGACATTAAATGATACGAGCTTCTAAATTTCTCCCCATAACCATAATTATGAATTTATAACATCTAAAATGCATGTGCAGATATGTAAGTAAAAAAACACAATGAAAATAAAATCAATCCGCACACACAACATGAAATTACAAGAATAATCATCATAGACATAAAGAAATATCATTGTGCATGAGATACAAAGGAATAATTATCATTAAAAAGAAAGACCCAAGCAATTGACAGTTCTAGAGAAATTTTCCACCCAACCATAGGCACTCTATCCAACATATACTCTTTCTACTGAGAGGCCACCCCCAAGTTGGGCTATGAGGCCATTAGGGCGAAGGAAACACCTACAAGATTCTCTCACTCATCCCACAACATGTTCTTTTCTCTATGCTTAACTAAAAGCTCATCCATAGATCTACAGGGATATCACTAAGCCATCACAGGCATGGAACTCCTTCCAACTACTGACACAACAGAAGGAAGGAATTTACCTTTAGCGATCTACAATTTCCTAAGGAAATCCAACCCTTACAGTGGTAACTAGTGTGTGTAGTAAGATTCCAACCCATGTATGCTATTGGAGAACCACTTGCAACATTAATTCATGTCCTCTCAAGCATCCAAAAGTAGAAGAACTCAATGGGTAAATTTTCCTAGATTTCCCAACCTCTTTGCTGACCTAAAACCATCTATTTTCCCTTCAAATATACAACTATGCCTCTAAGTTTGAATTTCTGGGTTAAACCTGTTGATGTATATATAACTTCGGAATGTAGTCTTCTATGTATCTTATATATTGTAACCCGATGTTTATTCCGGGATGTCTCTATTATGTATTTGAGTCATGTGGTCATGCCCCGATGTTCTGATCGGGAGGATTAATAATGTAATCAAGTCATATCAAGTCATTAGGTAAGTCCCCACAGTTTTGGGGCACTTGAGTTATTATACATTAATTAAGGTGTAGGCTCGAGTAGTAATTATTAGGTTGAGCCTACGTGTGAAAAGGCAATTCAAATGAATGGATGAATATAAATAGAGAGTGAGAGTCTCTCTATTTATCACTTGTGAAATACATCACTTGCTCTCCCAAGTGTGGTGCACTACTGGAGAAGGAAATTTTGGGACTAGACAGAAGACAGAAGACTACTGCTGTTTTGGGAGATCTCTTACTGTTTTGGTGTTGATTCTATCTTAGAGGAAGTTGCGGGGTTTTCTCCTTTATGGTTTCCCCGAGGAAAACTCTTTGTGTCTCTTGTCTCTTGTGATGTGCTTGTGTTTTATTGCTGTGCTTGTTATTCTCTCAGTGAAAAGATCCTAAGATCATAATGATAGCTTAAATGTGATGAAAAAATAACATGGTATCAGAGATAACCTGAGAAGAAGACATTGTGCAGCTATAGGAACTAGGGATTCCTATTTTGTGGATCTTCCTCCACAGATTCTCAGCAAAAGTATGCTAAGATGACTCCCCATTGAAGGGTGCATCTTTCTGTCGATGCGGAATTCAATCTCAAGCATTTTCAGTTTCGATGTGGAAATTAGGGCTTTCTACAGAAGAGGAATTTTTGAGTGAGACCAGAATAGGGTTATTATACTCATAAAAACCAAAGTTTAGAGACCTGGATCAAGAAATTTGGTTGGGTTAAACTCCAGGAAAGTCAAACCCTAGTTTGACCCTGAGCTAGGAGAAACCCTAAATACTAAAACTGCTAAGTTTGGGTACAGTCACTATATTCCACGATTGGCAAAGTCTCAGAAGCTAAAAATTGTAAGGACCGAATATAAAATCCTGATGAAGCCTGTGTCCAAAAATCAGACTCATATTCGTTGCGCTCCAGGAGATATGATCTCTCCAAGTTAGGGTTCCAGCCTCTTCCAGTATTCATCCCTAAACAGGACATCTGGGGAGATATACAATATATTGAGCTACAGAGGTCCAAATGGAATTCCTAAAGATGTTCCAGAAAGGGAACGGAATTTACTTTCGGTGGTCCGAATATCATACTTAGAAGATGAACCAGTGACACGTGGAATGCCGTACAACTTCGCTGTTCTGAACAGTCCTGTAACAGGTCACCTTGGGAAAATGATCATAAATCCCAAATGGTGAAACCAATTCTGATTAAAACTATGGTGTTGGATCAGGGGCATGTGAGGTTACTTTATTGCGAAATTTCAGAAATATAAGTTCATTAATTTTGGATTTATCACAGAAACCGTAACAGGCATTTCTGCAGAAGAAATCAGTAAATTAGGGCTTCCTGTTTCGGGAGCTTCCCTCCACTGTTTTCAGAATAGGAGTACATTGGACATATCCATTTGAAGAGATCTACCTGTTTGTCCAATCATAACTAAAAGTTCCTAAGTTTTTAAAATTAGGGTTTCTACGACAAACCCTAGATCAACGAACTCCGGGACAAGGACGGACACCTCAAATCGGTAAGATCTAATCTTTTGTATTTCCATTTGAGGTTCT
>LPNX010553483.1:124987-142902 GCA_001517045.1 Pseudotsuga menziesii
GACGAAAACTCTTTGTGTCTCTTGTCTCTTGTGATGTGCTTGTGTTTTATTGTTGTGCTTGTTATTCTCTTAGTGAAAAGATCCTAAGATCATAATGCTAGCTTAAATGTGATGAAAAACTAACAAAACCACAATTTGGTAATGGTCATAAGAAACAATAGGAAGCTCTCTACGCAATGTGGAAATATGCATGAGAGAATGATGGAATGAGTGTTGAATCCAAGGGTTATGAGGTAACAGTGAAAAGGCAGTTGGCATAGCTTCTAACCATAGAATAAAGGACTCATGAGAGTTGACATAACTATCACATTAGAGGAAATTTCAACTAAAAATGGGCCTTTCAACCCTAATTCAAATTCCATGTCATCATGTTTTATTCAATGAAATTGCTTTAAATTTGAAATACTGTATAGGTCTTAAACAAATTTTTAATATAAATTTGGGGATAGGTATAAAAAAAAACTATTTTTTTGTTAGTATTTTTGACATATCTCCCTGTGCTTTTACTCAAATTCGAGCCGTGAGATCTCCCTGGATGTAGAATTAAATTCCACATCCAACGAGTACCCACACTGCATACATTTGACTGACCGGGTGTTGACGGGCCGAATTTACAAAATGGTCAACTAAGAGACAACCCGATCCAAGAGTTTTCAAAGATGCTCTCATTCGTTAGGTAGTTGTCCCTGACCGGATTTAGGCCCCGTTGCCTTCCCTAAGTTACTCCCAGGTACAAGAGAAAACTTAAAAGAAAAGTAAGCTGCTGTTCATTAATCAGATCTATGTTGTCCTTATGAATTTACAGAGAAAACTAGTTAATATAATTGTTGGTTAATCAATATATTACAAGATTGATCACTGAAAACTAATCTGGTTAAACAATTAGTCTTATGAATACAAGAACAAATGATTAATAAAATATTAACAAATTAAATCAATTTACATAATTTACATTATAAACACATGTACATTTACAACAAGATCAGAAAATAACTTAGCAGTGGTATAAAGGTAAAGATCATTTTCAATAGGTTTTTCGATAAAATAACTAAAGAAAAACTACCATTAATCTATCCTAAATATCCTATCCTGATCAGGAGCAAAGAAAGCATTAACCTGGAATCAAATTGCATATAATGCTACTGTGCAAATAATCCTGAAAATATTCAGAAGAAATTCAGAAATTTAAACAAGATAACACAGTGAACAAGTATATCACATACATTATGACGACAATATCACAATTTACTATGTGACATATATAAGCAAGTTAAAACTAGCATAATTCGATAGTTAAACATGATGCATTTACTTAATTCATTAAAGAAATAATGACAAAACATAAATACTGCAGAAAAAGTGACAAGATAAAACGATATCATAAATACATTTGCATAGTAAAAACACTGTAAATATATATATAAATATCACCAGTCAAAAGTACTGCAACTGCCAGCAAAAAAATGTCTGAAGTCACAGGATAATGATTACAGTGATCTTGTCTCGCCTATTTCCCAACTATCAACCCCCCTTTCAGTAAAACCATGTCTTCTTTAAATACATTAAATCTCACATGGAGATAGTTCTATAAAACTAGAGACTATATAATCAAAATCTTAACCAATTTCATTAAAAATGACAAATGAAATTTTCATTTTCCATATACGTTATGCTGTCTCGAATTTGGAAAGATTCGATTTATAACACAAAATCAAAAACGATATGGCACTAATAGTTTAATGACACCTGGGAAACAACAAAGCCAACTGATTTGTTCACGATTCCCCAGGGATCATCCTCAAGATGAGCAATCACCAAAATCTAGAAAGAGCTCATTAACCCAATCACCTCCAACACTACACAGTAAAAATTAAATTAACACCAATGCTAGAGTAAATAAACTAAACTACAAAAGCCATCAAACAATACAAAACAATACCTGAAACAAAAAATAACTTCATTATCACTTGCTGCATTCAATTACAAACTTCAAACCTGGTATACTTAACAAACATATGTACAATAGTAAGTGTGCCCAAAATATTATGATATCATAGGAGCATTAAACACCTGTATATTTACACCAGATGATGGATTCTGTGAATGACCTTTGAACTGCATCAAAGTAACCTGAGCATTCAATTCACTAATCTTTTCTTCATTTTCTGATTCGCATGTTGCAATTTCATTACCCTACGAATTAATCTGTTCTTATGTTTCTTCAAACGTAGCACACATTTATCATCTGAATCTGCCTTCTCTTTCAACCTCAAATTCTCATCTTTGATAACATCATTACGTGTCACCATCTCTGTCAGTTCTATTTCAATTTTGTGAATTTTATCCAGCAGACAACTAACAAAGAGTGGGTGAACAGCTTCACCAATTCGATAAGACCCGGGTAAGTTAACTTCAACATACTTGCTCTTCATTGGAGGATTGACCATAGGATCAACCTGAATATTCTTATTAGACACCTGAGGACTGCTATCTGCAGGGTTTAACACAAACTCATGATCAATGTCAAGACCATTCTCAGGTAAAACAGTTTTCTCTTCCTCGTCGTCTAGCACAACTATTTCAATATCAACGTTATTACTCACGGAAGACTTAACAGCACTGACCTTGGCCATCATACTCCTTGTAAACCTGCCATTAACCTTAACATTTGGCCCTTTTCCCAACTATTCGCAGGGTTGGTCACCACGTTTGGGTGTCACAGGGGATAGGTTTAAAGATTTCTTCGTATGCTTGGAAGGCATAGGAGTACCAGGCCTACACACAGGAGTAGGAACGGGATCATGATGAATGTTGGGGCTTACACAAACTTCAGAGTTTGACACAGGCTCGTGCACAGGTGAAGCCGACACTTGATAAGGCTATTGATGCCTTACACATTCTTTAGGGCAATCGAGTTGACAATGATAGAATGCCAAGAAACCATTATGTTCCAGGAAATCATCCCATGACCGATTTTGTTTAGACAACTCTCTTTCTACCAATATCCTAACCAGGCCATGATGAAACAGGCTGCGACTGATGTTCTTCAGCCCCTTCTTAATGGTCGAAGACATCTTAGTCATACTCTGAACTAAATAATGAGGTAAATTGACAGGAAAGTTGAGAAAAATAGCCATCAATCGAAGATGATAGACATAAGCAGAGGAGAGCCAACCCTCACAGGTCACATACCTGTGAATAACATCTAAGACCGGTCGCCATTCTTTCTTGGAGTATTTTCATGATACACCGGCTCTAAAGGACACATCCTGGCAAGGTTCCTTAAATATCTGTCTCCATTCATTTACCTTCATCTGCTTGTACTTGAAGCAATGTTCACCTGTCAACGGCAAACCCGTAGCTAAAGCAACTGAACGTTCATCAACCCTGAACCGGAGGTCAGCCACCTTAACCCTAGCATCAACGAATGACAGACCAAATAACCTTGTCACCTCAGGGTTGGAGTCTGTAAACTTGCGAATGAATGGAAACCATCCAACTGCTTCAACCTTGGCTAAGAGCTCAGGGTTTCCATCAAGGATTTTCGTGTCGCTGGGTTCGGCCCTGACCACCAGAGCCATAGCTACGAGCACAAATGCACAAAATCACACACAGAGGAGATACCACGTAATGCAACAGGACAGAAGGCTGGAGAGCGAGCATTCGAGGTGGAAACCGAGCAGAACACACAAGAAATGGAACCCGACTCTCTGATAAATGAAATGCGACATGAATAATCGCAGACAAGCACGCTGTAAACTTGACATGGAGGATAATGATCACGCAAAGAGGCAATCAAGTGATAGAAAGTGACGGCGAAGACTCTAGACTAGACTCATTCCGCCATAATTTATCCAACGTAATCGACATACGGTCACACCTTAAATGAATCACAGGTGTTCAACGAATAGATAGCCACGATGCTAAGCATGTAATTGCAATTGAATGTTATTCACAGAGTTAAGTACAAGTGTAATGATACCATATCAATTTTCCGGTAAGTGGATCGAATTCGAAGATTATGACACAGGTCGAAACGAACATAGGGATTGAACCTTGGACGTTGATGCACACACCTTAATGTATAATGATATTAACCTTCGAAGATGGAAAATATATTACATGAAGCACACGACATAAACCAGCGTATCAACCTCAACCCATTACATGCAATAATATTAATGAAACATATTACTAAGGTCAGGGTTTAATACTTATGCTTGGATTATGCACGATTCGAAAGTTAGAGGACAAACTTTGGATAAGACACCTCTGTCTGGAATATTTAGCCTTTGATGTTCTAGGGCCTTGTCCAAGTTGCAATTAACACATAAAGCATACCAATTGCTAAATATAGGAAGAAGATTTATGGTGAGAGGCATAAAAACCAAAACTTACCCCTTAATTTAAAAAGGTAAAGCCATTCAAAATAATGATTTCAATGCAAAGATTTTTGTCCATTAACCATAGTTCATAAAGGTGTAAAAAACATGGAATTTCATCAATTCAGTAGCTCATAGAATGTCACCATTTCAGTAGCTGCCAATCCTTTAGATTTGAGATTAGAAATTCAAACATTTCATCAAACAAAATGAAATTTTGTTTGATGAAATTTGTTTTGTAAGGCTGTTGGGTAGGAGCACAACAGATGGCGACTAACTGGGCGGAACAGTTATCTATGATCTCTTGACCTAAAATCATGCAACCTAAGAATTAGATCCTTCATGTATACATAAATCAATATTTTAACATCCTAAACAGATTCAGGAATTTCTCATTTCTAAAAATTACCAGAAATTTACAGTTTTAATTATTTATGTGATAAAGATCAGGTCTCTCATAAAAATCAGTCCAAACGAAGTAAAGCAGTAAGTGGCTTGGTTTTGAAGAATAAAGTCTCAATACCACAAGCATGGCCCTACTGCCAGCACGTTTCCATATCCTCGACAAGGTTGCTTCAAAGCCCAAAGAATGCCAGTATCCCATCTGCCAGTTATAGATATACAATTCTGGTTAGGTTGAACTGTTACCATCATTTCTTATATTATTATTATTATTATTATTATTATTACTTTTAATACTTCTGAAGGCCACGGTTCTGGCTTGGTAACCAGTTAGTAACCATGTCAGTCACCAATTTGCACCATAGTAAATAAACTGGCTCGTAATGAGACCTTTTATCCCTCAGAGTTTTCTGTCCAAGGGCCATTGTCCATGCTTGGTGACAAGAAACGATAATGTTACTGAATGCAAACCTATGATCCTGAACAGACCGACTCATCATGAGACCCTCTGTCCTCTAGATTGTTTTTTGAAAATATTCATATTCAACCATGGCTAGATTGTAGTTATATTTAATCTCCAACGAAATTATCTTAGCAGATGGGGAGGCAAGTCTAATTCTCTTTACGAGAAGGGATGGCATAAAAGACTTAAATAGATAACCTTGACAAATACTGTCCTAATCCTTTTGGACAAATCTTTGCAGAAACTCATCTTATTAATTTATATTAAAATGGTTTAAGAACCTTTGGTAAAATCTAGAAAGATGAAAAGCCGTTCACTGTTCAAGATGTAAACAATATGACAATTTTCAGGATAGTAAGATCTTCGTGCATGATTTGTAGGTCAATCACAAGGTTTGATGAAAAGTCATCAGCTTGAAGTTTAACAAATTGATCAGTTCCAAAAAAAATATGCAAATAAAATAGCAAATGAGTATGAGAAAACATTCAAAGCAAATAAGTAAAATAAACACACCAAATAAAATTGCACAAACCGAGCAAAGCACACAAGGTATATACAGGATAATCCCTTAATGGGGATCAGCAGAAATATTTTTTGATGAGATGACCATTTACTGGAAGGTTCTCAATGTCACCCTCCAATGTCTGCAATCTAAATGTAATAGGACCAAGTTTTTCTACAATGATAAACGGTCCCAACCATAGGCATTGGAACTTGGTATGTTTTCCTTTGTCTTCGTGCTCTTTGTCCCATTTCAGAACTAGATCACCTACTTCCAACTCCCTATTAGCTGATTTTCTGTGATCAAACCAACATTTCACTGTCTTCTGGTGTTGTTCAAACTTATTTCTGGCTAACTCTCTTTCTTCCTCCAGCTTAAGCAAGGTATTAATTCGATGTTCCATGGTAGAACATGTTGTTTCCTGCACTGATTGGGAGAGTTGTAGAGAAGGTAAAACTAGATGAGGAGGCAAGATAGCTTCTTTACCGTATACTAGGAAAAAGGGAGAATTACCTATGGCAGCCTTAGGAGTCACTCTATCATCCCAAAGGGCATTTGATAAGGCGTTGTGCCAATTTCTGTGATGATTAGCCACCGTGCATTTCAGAATTTTGATTAAATTTTTATTCGAAGATTCAACTAATCCGTTACCCTGAGGATAATAATTAGCTGAATATTTTAACTTTATGCCCTTTTCCAATGCATATTCTGTTAACTTTACGAACGGAAAATAAGTTGCATTGTCGAAAATCAAAGATTCAGGAACACCAAACCTGGTAACAATAAAAGAATCAAGGAACGACATCACCTGTTCTGAGTTAACCACTCACAAGGGGATGGCTTCAACCCATCTAGTGAAATAATCGATGGCTGTCAGAATGTATTTGTGCTGCTGTGAGGAAGCCGGTGTAATTGGACCAACAATGTCCAAACCCCATTGTTGAAATGGGACTTCAATAATAACAGGATGGAGAGGTAATGCTGCTTTCTTAAGTCTGCCGCCTGCTCTCTGACACTCCTGACATTTCCTATCAAAGGCATATGCATCTTTGAACAACGTAGGTCAATAATATCCAGCTTTGAGTACTTTATGCGTAGTGGTTTCTCCGCCAAAGTGTCCCTCGGCTGGCCCTGCATGTAATTGAGGCAACACACTATCAGCTTCATTTTTTTCTAAACAACGAAGGAGGACCCCTTCGAAATTCCTTTTGAATAGAATATTATCAATCAGCTGATATGGGGCAGATCTTAATCTCAAATCCCTTTTGCTACGTGAATCCAAATGTTCAGGAGCATTTCCATGCAATAGAAAGAACCTAATGTCATGATACCAGGAATGAGAAAGGGATGAGATTGGAAAAACCTCCCTTTCAAACAGAGAATGTTCATTGATAAAGTGCAGATTAGATTCAAACATGTCTGAAGATCCAGCTGCCAACTTACAGATCCCCTGTCCTCTGACAATCTTCAAAGGTTTGATTTCCAGGTCATATTCTTGAAGTGTTGTAACCCAATGGGAACGCTTTTCACCCAGGTCCTTTTGCACCAAAAGATTTCTGACTGCAGAATATGGCACAATAACATTGGTATGAGACTTCAGCAGATATGGTCGAAAATGTTTTACTGATTTAAAAACAGCAAACGCTTGTTTGTCTACTTCTGGGTAATTGAGCTCTGCACCGTTCAAGCCAGAACTTGTAAAAGCAATGGGAGCTTCATTATTTTCCTGATTTTTCTGCGTTAAAACGGCGGCATATGAAGAATCAGAAGCAAAAGTATACAAAATAAATGGTCTAGAGAAATCTGGGCTTGTTAAGGTGGGAGCTTCAGCAATAGCTTTTAATATATCATGGAAAGATTGCTTTTCTTGAACAGACCATTTAAACTCAGCATCTTTCTTGATCATTTCTGAAGCGGTCTAACAATTTCAGTGAACCCAGGAATAACCCTAGAGACAAAATTAATCTTCCCTAGAAATGACTGCATAGTTTTCTTTGAGTGAGGCATAGAAATCTGTGACATAGCCTGGGTATGTTTAGGGTCAATATTGATACCTCGTTTTGAAACTACAAAACCCAATAACTTACCTTCAATAACTACAAAGATAGACTTCTTGGGATTCACGGAGATCCCATATTTCCTGCAATGCTCAAAAACCCTCTTGAGCTGTGTTAGGTGATCAAGTCTGTTTTTTGAAAAGACAGTTATGTCATCAAGGTAAATGACAATGAATTGGTCGATCAGGCCTCTAAATGCAATATCCATTGCCCTTTGAAATGTTGCTCCAGCATTAATTAAGCCAAATGGAATTTTTCTATAGGCATAAGTTCCCCATGGGGTTCTAAAGGTTGTTTTCAGCTGATCTGCTTTGGATACCAGCACTTGGTTGTATCCCGAAAAGCCATCTAAAAGTGAAAACATTTCAGATCCAGAAACCTGTTGTAATATCTTTTCCATAGGTGGGATGGGATAGTTGTCCTTTTCCGAAACCTTGTTGAGATTTCAGAAATCAATGCACAACCTAATATCACCATTTTTCTTCCTAATGGGGACGAGATTCGCCACCCACTGGGCATGCTGTACTGGAAAAATTATTCTGGCAGCAAGGAGTTTATTAAGCTCTTTCTTAACAGCCGGTTCTAGGCTAGGATGCATTCTCCTCAACTTCTGCTGGAAAGGTTTGGCCTGTTGTTTCATGGGGATGACATGTTGCATTATATTTGGATCAAACGTCTTAAGATCGTCATACGTCCATGCAAAAATGTCTTTAAACTCATTAAAGAGTCGTATGAAGGTTGTTTTTTCTTGGGGAGTACATGTACTTCCCAGATTAACACATTGAGGATTGTGTTCAGAGCCTAGATTTATGACTTCAGATTGCATAATAGAGCTACTGGTTTTACAATTCCTTGCACCTTTAAATTTGTCTTTCAAATCATAGAATTTCTCAAGAGTAATTACAGATCTTGGAAGAGTAGTGACCTGATTAAGAGATTCTTCAGTCGAACAAGGTTTATGAATTACCAAAAAGTTGTACAGATCTTCATCATGAGTCATTTCGTCAATGACTGCGACTTTGAAAGTGTCCTTCATGGTCAAAAACTCGATCAACTGCTCGTCGTGGTCAAAGACTCTCCAATTGACAATGTTATCAGGTATGGAAGGTCTGAAAAGTAGTTCAACAGAGAAAGAATCAGCAAATATCCCTTCAGACGGAATTAACCTTGAAGCAACGTTAGCTAAAAGATCTGCTTCCTAATTCAAATAACGAGGAATAGAACTTATGTTGAAAGGTTCAAATGATAATAATAAATTCCATACCTCTGTCTGGTAATTTCTTAGATGCCCAGCAATGCAATGTATAGTGTTGCGTACCTGTCTCATGATAATCTCAGAGTCTCCTAACACTACCAAAGATTTAGCTCCTAGGTCGATTGCTTTTTTCAGCCCTTGAATAAGGGCTTCATATTCAGCAATATTGTTGGTGCACTCAAATTCCAACCTTCAAGCAACAAAGTACCTTTTTCCCTGAGGATCTATTAATAGGCAACTGGCCCCGGCTCCTTCCTTTGACTTAGACCCATCAAAGTATAGAGACCAAAGGCCATCATTCAGGTCTAAATGTGCAGTGTTTGGAGCTGGAATTTCATCCGAAATTTGCGTAAAATGGAAGACTTCAGACTGCTGTTCTGGGTCTCGGACTGATGAAGTTTCAGCCAGAAGGTTTCCAAAGAAGGAATCAACCATATAATTTCCCATTATGGTATCAATAAATAGTACTGGTTTGTTTGAGTCATCCAGTTCAGTGACCGTGTGCTTCATATAACGTTCTCGATCAATTCTGATTTTATTTGGGCGACCATTATGGGGTATCCATAAATGTGACCAGTCGGTTACAAAGTATCCCTTCAATTTTTCAGACCAATCTCTATTGAGGAATAAACCATATGCCTCCGGGATATCTGCAACAATTATGTCAATGATGAAATGAACCTAAGGGTTTGAAGCTAATCTTATCAGTACTTCATTCAACTTTCCTATCACCTTTACATTAGATCGATCAAGTTGCACAATGCTCGTATCACATGGTATTGGGACTGCGTTAAGTTTTTTACACACAGAGTATGGCATGACATTCTTCGAAGCCCCTGAATCTATCATACAATTGTGTACTTTGTATTTAATCTATCATACAAGTAGACAAGGAGGAGTTGAGGAATCTGATTTCTTACCTATGGACGAGGCATTGACTGAAGATTTCAGTGGGTTGTCTTTGGTCTTAGAAGAACTATTTTGAGTGGAGGGACTTTTGCCATTTTTGCTTAGAGATACCCCTTGCATCATCTTGTCACGAATCACAGGCAATTTGAGGAGTTCATAAATAGAAATATTTGCTTTGATCTTCTTCAAATCCTCAACCAGGTCATATTCCAACTCGAGAGAAGGTGCAGACTTAGTATTTGAAGGTTGATTTTTTGTTTTGACAATTGAACTATCATCTGTAGTAGTTATTGAAGGTTCTCTTGAGGACTGATTTTTCTTACTTCTAGTGTTATATTGATGCTGATTGACGTTCACAACAGCAACATCTTCATCATCGGTCAATTCTGATGTATCCTAGAAGTGACTGATAACTTGAGGAGGTTTTTCTTCCGTGTCATTGTCTTTTCCTTGGTTATCTTCAGAATTCTGTCCTGAAGATTGAGTTTCATTTTCAGCTGATGTTTCTAGGCCTGAGAATAATAATTTTAGAAAGCTATTAATTTCCTCAACGTTATTAGCCTCAGAGGGTGGGGTCTGTTTAGCAGCTGTATTTTGGAATGGCCTTCTAAAAGGCTGTCTAAGTGGTTCTTTATTAGGAGTGCTTTCAGAAGTACCTTTCTTCAAATCAATGATTTCATTGGACAACTTTTTAATAGCTCTTTGGAGGCTGTCTAAGTCTAATGAATCTTGACCCTTTTTCTCAGGATTTGTGTTTTTGGAAGGACTCTCAGTCTTTTTGCGAGAGGAAGATGCAGAATCAGTGTCTACCCCAGGGTTCGTTTTAATAGCAAACATATCCTTTTCAACTTTAATAGCTTCATCAAAGGTTTCAGTGAGAGTGGGTTTGGCCGCTCTCCTGACAAACATGGCCACTGAAACAGGCAAGGCAGAAGTATAAAATTCAATAGTGACGTCTTCAGCCGGCCTTGATGTGGCGAGAATTCTGTTTCTTAAAGTCAAGAATCGCTGGTTAAAATATTTGACCTTTTCCTTGGTTTCCATACGGATCCTAGACAATTCTAACACCAACGCAACTGGAGTCTTGTCATCTCCAAACTTATTCATGAAATCCAACTCGAATTCATTCCAACTGGTAATAGAACCAGCGGTAAGTGAAAAATACCAAGTTGAGGCTTTGCCCTCAAATGTATAAGGGAAAAGTCGACAGACTACGTCTTCATGTTCAACATCCAAAAGCCAAACTGCTAGCAAGAATTTTTTAACATGATCTTCTGTGGGCTCTTTCAGCTCGGGATTGAACTTGGGCAACAATTTCTCAGGATGCTTTGGCAAAGGATGTTGATCACCTGGCATAGCAACCGCATCCTGAGCTAACCATGGCATGTTGCCATTAGGGTTCAGGTTTAGACCTACCATGTTCCTTGGTGATGGAGGTGGTGATGGTGGTGTTTGAAAAAAGTGAGGAGGTGAATGAGGCGGTGATGGTGATCGACCAGACCCTCCTGAAGCAGGTGGTCCTGAAGAAGATGAAGGTTGATTGGTTCCTATTGAAGGCTGTTGTATTTGATGGTTAGGGAGGACACTTATAGGTTGATCTTGTTCTTTAGAAGTAGACTCAGTACGGTGAGTACGTGGTCGTCTGATCTGTGGAAGAGGTAATTCGGTAGGTTGGATCCCGGTGAGATTCGAATAAGCTCTAGTTAAAATCCTACGGGATTCATTGATGGCCTGTTCGAATTGGTCAAGTTCTTCAGGTGGGTGAGCACCGCTAGAATTGAACTAAGAGATAAGGCTTTGAATAGTATCATTCAGTGGGGTCTCATTTAATTGTGATGACTGGAAAGTACGTGGTTGTGTTGATGACTGCAATCCACCTGATTGAGAAGGTGGTGTGAATTCAGGAGTGGATGGGTGATTAGTATTGTGAACTGTATTGTTGTCATCAGCCATTCGCTTAAGATGGACCTCCTTCTAGCGCCATTGTTGACGGGCCGAATTTACACGATGGTCAACTAAGAGACAACCCGATCCAAGAGTTTTCAAAGATGCTCTCAGTCATTAGGTAGCTGTCCCTGACGGGATTTAGGCCCCGTTGCCTTCCCTAAGTTACTCCCAGCTACAGGAGAAAACTTAAAAGAAAAGTAAGATACTGTTCGTTAATCAGATCTATGATGTCCTTATGAATTTACAGAGAAAACTAGTTAATATAATTGCTGGTTAATCAATATATTACAAGATTGATCACTGAAAACTAATCTGGTTAAACAATTAGTCTTATGAATACAAGAACAAATGATTAAGAAAATATTAACAAATTAAATCAATTTACATAATTTACATTATAAACACATGTACATTTACAACAAGATCAGAAAATAACTTAGCAGTTGTATAAAGGTAAAGATCTGATTCAATAGGTTTTTCGATAAAATAACTAAAGAAAAACTACCATTAATCTATCCTAAATATTCTATCCTCATTAGGAGCAAAGAAAGAATTAACCTGGAATCAAATTGCATATAATGCTACTGTGCAAGTAATCCTGAAAATATTCAGAAGAAATTCAGAAATTTAAACAAGATAACACAGTGAACAAGTATATCACATACATTATGACGACAACATCACAATTTACTATGTGACATATATAAGCAAGTTAAAACCAGCATAAGTCGATAGTTAAACATGATGCATTTGCATAATTCATTAAAGAAATAATGACAAAACATAAATACTGCAGAAAAAGTGACAAGATCAAACGATATCATAAATACATTTGCATAGTAAAAACACTGTAAATATATATATAAATATCACCAGTCAAAAGTACTGCAACTGCCAGCAAAAAAATGTCTGAAGTCACAGGATAATGATTACAGTGATCTTGTCTCGCCTATTTCCCAACTATCAACCCCCCTTTCAGTAAAACCATGTCTTCTTTAAATACATTAAATCTCACATGGAGATAGTTCTATAAAACTAGAGACTATATAATCAAAATCTTAACCAATTTCATTAAAAATGACAAATGAAATTGTCATTTTCCATATACGTTATGCTGCCTCGAATTTGGAAAGATTCGATTTATAACACAAAATCAAAAACGATATGGCACTAATAGTTTAATGACACCTAGGAAACAACAAAGCCAACCGATTTGTTCACGATTCCCCAGGGATCATCCTCAAGATGAGCGATCACCAAAATCCAGAAAGAGCGCATTAACCCAATCACCTACAACACTACACAGTAAAAATTAAATTAACACCAATGCTAGAGTAAATAAACTAAACTACAAAATCCATCAAACAATACAAAACAATACCTGAAACAAAAAATAACTTCATTATCACTTGCTGCATTCAATTACAAACTTCAAACCTGGTATACTTAACAAACATATGTACAATAAAAAGTGTGCCCAAAATATTATGATTTCACAGGAGCATTAAACACTTGTATATTTACATGAGATGATGGATTCTTTGAATGACCTTTGAACTGCATCAGAGTAACCTGAGCATTCAATTCACTAATCTTTTCTTCATTTTTCTGAATCGCATGTTGCAATTTCATTGCCTTACGAATTAACCTGTTCTTATGTTTCTTCAAAAAAAGCACACATTTATCATCTGAATCTGCCTTCTCTTTCAGCCTCAAATTCTCAGCTTTGATAACATCATTACGTGTCACCATCTCTGTCAGTTCTATTTCAATTCTGTGAATTTTATCCAGCAGACAACTAACAAAGAGTGGGTGAATAGCTTCACCAATTTGATAAGACCTGAGTAAGTTAACTTCAACAGACTTGCTCTTCATTGGAGGATCAACTTGAAGATTCTTATTAGACACCTGAGGACTGCTATCTGCAGGGTTTGACACAGGCTCATGATCAATGTTAAGACCATTATTAGGTAAAACAGTTTTCTCTTCCTCGTCGTCTAGCACAACTGTTTCAATATCAACATTATTACTCATAGAAGACTTAACAGCACTAACCTTGGCCATCATACTCCTTGTAAACCTACCATTAACCTTAACATTCGACCCTTTGCCCAACTGTTCGCAGGGTTGGTCACCACGTTTGGGTGTCACAGGGGATAGGTTTAAATATTTCTTCCTACGCTTGGAGGGCATAGGAGTACCAGGATTACACACAGGAGTAGGAATGGGATCATGGCGAACGCTGGGGCTTACACAAACTTCAGGGTTTGACACAGGCTCATGCACAGGTGAAGCCGGCACTTGACAAGGCTGTTGATGCCTTACACATTCTTTAGGGAAATCGAATTGACAATGACAGAATGCCAAGAAACCATTCTGTTCCAGGAAATCGTCCCATGGCCGATTTTGTTTAGACAACTCTCTTTCTACCAATATCCTAACCAGGCCATGATGAAACAGGCTGTGACTGATGTTCTTCGGCCCCTTCTTAATGGCCGAAGACATCTTGGTCATACTCTGAACTAAATAATGAGGAAAATTGACAGGAAAGTCGAGAAAAACAACCATCAATCGAAGATGATAGACATAAGCAGAGGAGAGCCGACCCTCACAGGTCACATACCTATGAATAACATCTAAGACCGGTCGCCATTCTTTCTTGAAGTATTTTCTCGATACAACGGCTCTAAAGGACACATCCTGGCAAGGGTCCTTCAAAATCTGTCTCCATTGATTTACCTTCATCTGCTTGTACTTGAACCAACGTTCACATGTCAACGGAAAACCCGTAGCTAAAGCAACTGAACGTTCATCAACCCTAAACCGAAGGTCAGCCACCTTAACCCTAGCATCAATGAATGACAGAGCAAATACCCTCGTCACCTCAGGGTTGGAGTCTGTAAACTTGCGAATGAATGGAAACCATCCAACTGCTTCAACCTTGGCTAAGATCTCAGGGTTTCCATCAAGGAGTTTCATGTCGCTAGGTTCGACCCTAACCACCGGAGCCATAGCTGCGAGCACAAATGCATGAAATCGCACACAGAGGAGATACCACGGAATGCAACAGGACAGAAGGATGGAGAGCGAGCATTCGGGGTGGAAACCAAGTAGAACACACAAGTAATGGAACCCGACTCTCTGATAAATGAAATGCAACATGAATAATCGCAGACAAGCATGCTGTAAACTCAGCATGGAGGAGAATGATCACACAAAGAGGCAATCAAGTGATAGAAAGTGACGGCGAAGACTCCAGACTAGACTCATTCCTCCATAATTTATCCAACGTAATCGACATACGATCACACCTTAAATGAATCATAGGTGTTCAACGAATAGATAGCCATGATGTTGAGCATGTACTTGCAATTGAATGTTATTCACAGAGTTAAGTACAAGTGTAATGATACCATATCAATTTTCCGGTAAGTGGATCGAATTCGGAGATTAGGACACAGGTCAAAATGAACATAGGGATTGAACCTTGGACGTTGACGCACACACCTTACTGTATAATGATATTAACCTTCGAAGATGGCAAATATATTACATGAAGCACACGACATAAACCAGCGTATCAACCTTAACCCATTACATGCAATAATATAAGTCACGATATGAAACATATTACTAAGGTCAGGATTTAATACTTATGCTTGGATTATGCACGATTCGAAAGTTAGAGGACAAAATTTGGATAAGATACCTCTGTATGGAATATTTAGCCTTTTATGTTCTAGGACCTTGTCCAAGTTGCAATTAACACATAAAACATACCAATTGCTAAATATAGGAAGAAGATTTATGGTGAGAGGCATAAAAACCAAAACTTACCCCTTAATTTAAAAAGGTAAAGCCATTCAAAATAATGATTTCAATACAAATATTTTTGTCCATTAACCATAGTTCATAAAGGTGTAAAAAACATGGAATTTCATCAATTCAGTAGCTCATAGAATGTCACCATTTCAGTAGCTGCCGATCCTTTATATTTGAGATCTAAGGCTGTTGGGTAGGAGCACAACACCGAGATGATCACATTTTTCAGGTATTTATTGTTTTTGAGGTAGAGGGGTCCATCAAACATATGAAGTTTGGGTACTTGTTGGATGTAGAATTTAATTCTGCATCCAACGAGCTCTCCCGATCGAAATTTGAGTAAAAACACAGGGAGATATGTCGAAAATACGAACAAAAAAAGTAGTTTTTTTTCTTTTCTTCCTCCAAAATTATTGAATATTATTTTATTATTATAACTATTATTTTTTTATTTTCCTTAGGAGGCCCATTTTGAGTTGAAATTTCCTCTAATGCAACCCCCATGCTTCAATAACTACATGAAGTGACTTTTCCCACCAACATCACACATGCATTCAATGATTGGTTTTAATGGTCAAGATGAAGGTAATTGGCTCATTTAAAGCACATGGCATAATTTTGGATGAGTTCTAAGGTTGACACTTGGAAACATAGGATATAGTTTTCCATAGACCCACTTTCCTCTTCCCATTTGATGGAATCATAGCCCCTCTAGTGCTCTTTACACGACCATCTTGGACCATTTTGTTATTTTCCATTATAATATTTACATATATTTCAAATTGACATTATAAGACAACGATATGGTCCAATTAAAATTATATACATCATACATGCCTAACCATTCACTACTCAATCCTTGGCCTTGAGCTCCACACTAGGACTCCATATTAGCATATTTTCATCATTTACATAATTATGATAAAATACATTCCTAGTAAAAATTGGGGGTATTACAAATTGTTCAAAATGTCAACGATCAAAGGAGAACCTTGAGCGTGTCACACTCACCCATTATATTAATGATCAACTACATAATGTTGATGGTCTAATACAATTTTGAATATAGCCATACATAAGATCGAATTGAAGGATAAGAGGTCGCCATTCCTCTTACCCTTTGATCTAATAACTCCTACTATAGTAAAAAATTCAACAGGTTATGTAGAAAAGACATGTATAAATACTTCCCAATGCTCGTTTTTGAGAATTTGGAAGCCAAAAAGCTATGTTTCATTCTAAATTGACCAACCCCTCTACTTTGAATAAGTCAGTTGAAAGTTCTAGTGATCCAAATTATGATATCAATACCACCCAAAACATCTCTACTAGGATATCCAAAAAGTTGTATGAGTTGAGAGAAAAAATATCCAAGTACAAACCAAGGTTGGTCCAATTGTTGTAGTGCAGCAATGAATTCTCTCTTCCCATGCATTTTCAAAGTAAATACCAAAATTTTTTCAACTGCACTTTACATTACACTTGGTCATGTTCTCTTCTTATCCCCAATGTTGGAACCAAATTCCCCTTTTGTGGTAACTATTTTATGATATATGGAGAAGGAAAATTAATGCTCTAGATATAAAATTCGAATAGGATTGCTTGGGTTTCAAACAAAGGATGACACAAAAGACTTTTTTAATTTGGCCTATGGAATAGCCATAATCCATGAGGGCATTAGTGAAGCAAGACCATTCTTCATAGTGTTAACTTTTCATTGTGTTGGATTCTAACCTTATGCCAACATTTCAAGTGGACTCTGCATCCATCATAATATGGAGAATGATGTATGAAAGATCATAAGTGATTACATATATTTTGGAAATGATAAGTATGAAGGTTGATAAATAACTAATTTATGCAAAATAACCGTTAAAGTTGTTAATATAATCCGTCGGGATTATTGTAAATAAATAATAAATAGGAATATGAATAGATAGGAAGGTGAAAAGGATGGTTCTCAACCGCCACATTGTAATGTATAAATATATGCATTTGGCTATGTAATATATTGAATCAGGAGTTATTACCAACAAGTGACATCTCTGGAGTCTATATCTATATGCTGCATGAGATTAAATATTGAATATGTTGTAGCTGGTGTATTGAGACCCCATTAAACTTGCTGCATCTGGAGCTGCGTAAACCCGAAGTGCATGTTGAGACTGGACAACGC
>LPNX010553483.1:147486-178618 GCA_001517045.1 Pseudotsuga menziesii
TATTAAGAGGGGGATTGTTAGAATAATCCGTTGGGATTATTGTAAATAAATAATAAATAGGAATATGAATAGATAGGAAGGTGAAAAGGTTGGTTCTCAACCGCCACATTGTAATGTATAAATCTATGCATTTGGCTATGTAATATATTGAATTGGGAGTTATTACCAACAAAAGTGAACAAGTCAATGAGAATACAAAAATCCATTAAGAGATGTTGTAAATAATAAGATAATGAAAAAAAGATGGATATATCTTAGGGCCTACCTGCAAAAGTGGATATTATGTGTCAGGACTGTCTTCTCACATAGAAGTTGGATTATCTACATGTTCCATTCCGATGCAACTATTGTTTCGAGGTGGGCCACCTAAGGAGGACATGCCCTTGGCTAATGAAGGGTTTGGTGAATTCTCTGAAGATCGGCGACTCTCCCTCTGGGCCTGCTACAGAATTTTCTCCTACCCAACCTTCTGTGGTTTCTCCCTAGGATTCTAAGCACTGTTTGTATTCCCATTCTCTCTCGCTTTTTGATGATGCATTTGTTAATGAACTTATTTATATGTAGTCAATTGAGGCTGCAGCATCTAAGCCTATGGGTGTACTTTGTGAGCCTCTTTCACCCTCTGCAGTTTCCCATGGAGAACCCTCCCCCTCCCCGTTGGTTTCTCCCTCACTGAGCACGTTGACTGATCATGCTTGTGGTCTGAACTGGGATGAAGCTCCCTCTGTTACCCTTCTTTGTACGCCTGAGTATTTTCCACCTCTCTCCAGAAAGGATCCCTCTCTTAACCCGACCTCTCCCCCCCGTATCCCTTGTACCGAACCTACCTTTTCGGATCCAACTCCGAGGAAATCCCTTGCGATTTTCACAGACAAGACACCTGTCTCACCCTCTACGTTGCCCCTGGACTTTATCCATTTCCAAAATGTTACTATCCATAAGAAAAGGAAGAAGCCTCTTGATAGCTCGAAGATGAGCCAGGATCATTTACCTTATACCCCCTTATCTATCAAAATAAAAGATGCGGTTAAGAGCCATTCTTTCTCCCTCACTCTGGCACTTAGAGCGTCGTCCCCCATTGATGAAGTTGCATGATGCACATTATCTCTCTGAACATCCATGGCTTTGGAGGGTTAGCCAAGAAAAAAACCCTATGCTCCCTCTTTCGCTCTTTGAAACCTAATATGATTGTAGTTCAAGAAACCTTGTGTAGCTCCTACCCAACCCTTTGGGATTTCTCCAATCTTATGCCGGGTTGAGAATTTTGTGCCCTTAATGATTTTGGCCTATCTGGTGGACTTCTAACTGAATGGAACCCTCACTCTGTTAGATGCAAAGCTTTCGAAACTGTGGCCCATATTTTGGTTCAAGCTTGCTCTAGAGATTTTTCTCTCTTGCTCTCGATTTTAAATTGCTATGGCCCTTATAAAAATAGAGAATCATTCAGGCCGAAGGTGAAAGATGGGGGTTTACTACTTCTTCCTAATCTTATCTTGGTAGGTGACCTAAATTTAACCTTTGGTGCAGCAGATATTTGGGGGATGAAAGCTTGAATTGATCCTCTTGCACAATATTTCTCCCATCTTTTTGTAGATCATGGGCTGGTTGATATGGCTCCTCCTTATGCGGTTCTGACGTGGAAAAATGGTAGGGGGGGTATCGATGGTATCAATAAATGTTTGGACTGGTTTTTGGTCTCCTCTTCCCTTATTCCTGAGCTGCTTCATCATAGGACGTGGACTGTGTTTTCTGAAATCTCAGACCATTACCCCTGATGTATGGATTGGGGTTGCCAAGCCTCTACACATAATTATCTTTTCAAATTTAATCGTGCATGGCTTCTGGAGGAAGATTTCTGTAGTTTGGTTAAAGACATTTGGGACTCGTGGGTGCCGAATTCTACCTTGGTTGCTAAGAAGGGTTTTTTCCCTTAAACTCAAAACTCTTAAAGTTAGGGTAAAGGATTGGGTCCAGAGATGTTCAGCTGAAATGCAATGTGAAATTAGTGATGTGGATAGGGAAATCCATTCCTTACTTGCTACAAACCCTTCGGGCATCCTCTCAGTGGAGGATTTGGAATCTCTGAAAGCTCTGAGGGAAAAAAAGGAAAAGCTTTTGTCCCATGAAATCACGACCTGGATGCTCAAGAGCAGGTCTAAGTGGGCTAAGTTGGGGTATGCGAATACTAAGTACTTCCATTTGATTGCCTCAGCTAGAAGAAATAATAACTCCATTTGGGAACTTAAAAATGAGGATAATGTGTGGGTGGAAGATGAGGCTAAGCATAAGGAGCTGGGTGTTAGAAATTTCACTGAGACCTTCAAGGATGATAAAAAATCTAATATAGCCAATCAATTGCAAGTAATAAAAGTTTTCCCCTCTTTCCTATCGGTGAATGACTTTGTTGCTTTTTCTTCTTTGATCTCCCTAAGGGAAATAGAATCTGCTCTTAAATCTTTTAAAAAGGACAGTAGCCCAGGCCCGGATGGATGGCGAGTAGAATTTTTCCTGGGGTTTTTTGATCTAGTGGGGGGAGACCTTCTTGCTGCTGCTAAACTCTCTAGGTTGGAGGGCAGGATGGGCTGTGCCCTGAACTCTACCTTTATCCCCCTAATCCCCAAAAAATATAAGCCTCTTTCCTTTTTGGACTTTAGATCCATCTTGCTGTGTAACCTCATCTACAAAAGCCAAAATTGCTGCTCTCAGACCAAAGTCATTCCTTGATAAATCCATTTCACCTGAGCAATTTGTTTTTTTGAGACAGAGGCAGATTACGGAACCCATTGGTATCATCCAGGAAGCACTCCATACCATCAAGAAAAAAATTTGTGCGATGGTATTGAAGCTTGACCTTGAAAAAGCATTCAACAAGGTCAATTGGATCTACTTAAGACTCATACTCCTTTAGATTGGGGTCCCTTTTAGAGGTGTTGATTGGATAATGGGATGCGTATCCAAGGTAAACTTTGTGATTTTGGTAAATGGTACTCCTACAAGCTTCTTCATAGCCTCACGTGGTATCTGGCAAGGCTGTCCTTTATCCCCTCTGCTGTTTATTTTGGTTATTGAAGGGCTTAGTCTCCTTATTAAAGATGCAAAGGCCAAAGGTAAGATCCAGGGCATAAAGATTTTAGAATCTTTATATTTGACCCATCTACTCTTTGTAGATGATGTCATACTGTTTGGTAAGGGCACTGTGATGGAATGGATGGCTTTTGATGTTCTGCTGGAAACTTTCTATTCTGCATCTGGTATGAGCATTAGTATGAACAAGTATAGTTTTTGGTACAATGAATTGGATCTGGGGATTTTACATGATATACAGTGCATCTTGCCCTTCGAAGCTGATCCCATTCAGCAAGGTTTCAAATACTTAGGATTTTTTATCAAACCTCTTGGTTATTGTGCTAAGGATTGGCACTGGCTGGTTGAAAAATTTGAAAAAAGGATCATCCTCTGGTCAAATAAGATCCTCTCAATCGGTGGTAGTCTGGTACTCATTCAAGTTATTCTATCTAGCCTACATGTTTACTAGTTTTCCCTGGTCCCACTCCCCAAGACTATCTTAAACAAGCTCAGAAAATTAATTTTTTCTTTTCTGTAGGGATCCAAGGGGGAAAGAAAATGGTTTCATCTCATGGACTAACAATCTCTGTCTAAACCTCTTGACCATGGTGGTTGGGGGATTAAAAAACTTAGACTGGTTCAGTATGTCAATCAGACTAAAATCTTTCTGGATGGTCCTAAATGGGAAAGGCTTATGGTCCTAGGTGATCACCACAAAATACTTGAAGAGCTCAACTCTAGAATCCTAGCTCAGATCCAAATGTTTCGCTGTTAGTGGTCCCTCGATAATTTGGAATGGGCTTTTCCACACACTCACATGGCTAGGTAGATCACTTTCCTGGAAAGCTAGTAATGGAAGTAATATACAGGTGGGTATTGACCCATTCATTGGCACTAGCTTGTCTCCATTTATCCCCCAGGACCTTATCATCTATTTGTAAGATTGTGGTGTCACAATGCTGCAACACGCGCATAATCCATTTCCAGCATCCTCAAACTACTGGTTATCATCAGTGGATCTGAATTTTGGGGGTGCTTGGGCCCATTACTTGAATGACTATGTAGCAAGATTGGAGTACAGGGGTATAAAGTTAAAAGAACATGATGATAAGCTCCTTTGGACTGTCAATCAAAAGGATGGGAACGTTACTGCTACCCTAGCTTATGAGCAGATGATCAGTGAGATGCTATCTCCAGTAGAGGACTCATTTGCTAAACTCCTATGGAAATGCACTTTCCCATGGAAACTTAAATGCTTTAACCGGCTGTTATTCAATGGTAAGATCCTTACTTGAAAAAACCTCATGAAAATAGGTTGGTCAAGACCGAGTATCTGTGGGTTATGTAGGGAAGGAGAAGACACAATAAACCATGTTTTTGTTGACTTCTCATTCACTGTTTCAATCTTCTCCAGATAATGTAATCTATTCAATTGTGAATCACTGGTGAATGGTATGTCCCTCAGGGACAATATAGAGATCCGGTTTTCCTCTCAAAACCATCATGCGGCCCACAATTATATTTCTTTTTTTGTTTACTGGTGTATTTGGCTTGGGAGGAACAAAACTCTCTTTGAAAATAAACCTGTCAGGATTTTGGATGTTGTTCACCATATTGATTACTTTCTACATTACTTTCCGGTCTCTAGGATAAAATCCAGAGTAAGGAACATTGGTACGGCCCCCGTTATGTTCTATCCATGTGGGTTCTTCGATGGTGCTGCTACAAATTCAAAAGGTGGGGTAGGTAATTTTATCACTGTCAGTAATTTACATGTGCTCACATTCAAGTTGGGATGTGGTCCATCTACCAATACCAGAGTAGAGGTGATGGCCCTCTAGACCCTCATTGTGGTTGCCAATTTGATGGGTCTGCCTTTAAAGAAAATATTTGGTGACTCTTCGGTCATCATAAATTGGGCCTGTGGTAAATTTGATCTTACTGCTATTGAACTTTCACATTGGTGTATTGAAATCAGTGTCCTGATCCAAGATTCAGCAGATGTTGACATCAGTCATGTATTCAGGGAGCATAAATAGAGAGTGGATTGCCTATCCAAAGATGCTTTACTTTTGGAACCCAGACATTGTGCGTTTTCTGAATTTTATGACAACACTCTGTGTTCGAGTGGTATAATGAAGCTCTTTTGAGAGCTAGTGCTGGAGCTTTGTCTCCCTTTTCTATGAGCACTGATATATGGTTTTTTTTTCTGCCTCTCATACTTTAGACGGGTACCATCTTTGGATCAACAATCTGGGCTCTTCTTGTGCTTTAGAATTAGTTGAACACCATGTCCATCTGTTGACCTCTTGGACCTGTGGGAACATTTGACTCTTCTTCAGCATCTCTTTGTGGTTGTTTATAGCTCTGGTTTCATGGTTTCTAGACTATAATTTGGTAGAACTGTGTTGTAATTCCCTCAGTGGATGACACATTAGATGCCCTTTGATTCTATATGAATATCAAAAACAGGTTTTTTTCTGCTGAAAAAAAAAATTAAAAAAATAATAATTAAATAAAAAGAAACGACATGTATCACAAGGTATCAAAATGATGCACGAATTTGGTAGGACAAAAGTAGCAACACTAGCATCAAAGTTGGAGTCCAAAAGGATATTGTTGGATTTCAATACAATTTTGTATCTCTTATCATAATTGAAATTCTCGCCATTTTTTCTTTAGAGGAGTTTCCTTGAGATTCCATTAGGAATGTATTCATCACCAGAATGTTAGTGTCATGGTTGGAGCAAAATTCCAGCAATGTAATTATGTGTTGGTGACACATGTCTTGATATTTTCATAGAAACCATGATTATTTGAAGAGACTTTGGCGCCAATCCCCACAATTGCTTGATAACAACTTGTTCCCCATACCTTTATACAAACTTCCATCTCCACCTTTAATGATGGAATTCTAACTCTCAACCCATTGGCATGAGAACTATTACAAGGCCTAAGTGTAGTCGCATATGTTGTGATTCCATGCAAAAGTCGAGAAACAGACCACTCTCTGGAACAAGTCCATAAAATTTATTGTAAGAGGAATCCAAAATATAGATCAAGTACTAAAATTCTTTCTAAATGCTCTCGAGTCCCTAAAATATCTCTTTAAATTTTACATCTAGTTCAATATATTTACAGTATGCATGATGCGACATTGAAAAGAGGAATGCTTTATGTCTTCTAAATGTATTGAGTGTATCAACTAAGAATAATATTGTACTATCTAGATATAGTATAAAGTTCGAGTTTATTTGAGAGTTTTATGAAGAAAGTCTAATTGAACTTGACTGCAAGTCTTTCTGATTTTGAAATCAGTGCATAGAGATAAGTGAGATAAGTGGATATATCCATAACCTTTTCGTTTTATTCTATTCAAGTATGAGAGTCAAGAAAAGACTTTAATAGCCCCCTAATTCGAAAAGATAGCCAACAAGTTAGAAAGTAGGCTAGGCCTCAAACAATAGTCAATAGTAGTCAAGTTAAACCTTACCTTCCTTCACAAGTATTCTCCTTCACACATGCAAGTTCATAGTTTAAGGGGAAGATAAGTAGTAGTTTGGCATGCATTTTACTACTAGAATCACTTTCTTTGAAATCGGTATTTAGTTATCACTTTCTTTGAAATCGGTACTTAGTTATGAATATAATGTGATGCTTGATTATTATAACAAAGGCTTGTTTTCTCAAACAATCACTTTGACATTTTTCAAATAATTTAGGAATCTTAAAAGTAGAGTCAAGTGAGTTAGATGATAGGTAAGAAATGAAAAGCTAGCAAACCTTCATTAATACTAGGAAGCGGTAAGTAAACCAATAATTACTCTAAATATGTGATGTGTAAAGGATCCAATAGGATTGTGCCTTTTTCTCACATAGTAGATGGATTGTCATATGTTTTTATAGTCAAAGAAAGAAGTAAGAAGGAGAAAAATGACTATGAAAGAATAAATGTACAAGGAAATACATTTAAGTATCATATATATGAATAATTAGAGTGAGGTCTTTTGAATCAAGATTTTGTCTAATTGAATTATTAATTTTATTGACATCTTATTAAGTAAAAATGTAGATTCAATTATTAGATAGTTGTTCTAACTTCATATAAGTGACCAATAGGGATAACTACACATTCCATTAAATCTAAAATCTAAGTTGTACCATTCTTATTTAGATAAATTATACATCATTCTTACTGCAAAATAAAATTGGCATGGTTTGGCATGAAACTCCCTTGTAAATGGAAATCAAAGTCATGTAAGTTATAGATAATATCACTTGTTTCCTCCAAGCATTTATCACATGTGATGTCCATTAAAGCATGGCAAAGTGTTGTTAGGGTATTGTTTCTCACAATCCATTATTTTTGAATAGTTCATGTGGTTGGCAGGATGCATTGCAACTGAGGGGAGTCTGTCTTGATTAAATGGCTCTTAGATTTGAGTTGTGTGAAAGGTAGATAGAGGTGATCATCTTATATGGAGGAATTGATGCTAGACTTTGATTTGTCTAATATTTGAATTCATAGTGTTATTTGTTTTTTTTGTAAGTGCCCATAGGGGATTTGAACTCATGACCTTCCATTACAAATTCTCATCTCAATTACTCTTCACCAATTGCTCTAACCCCATAGGATCACATATTATTTTGTAAGCAACATATTATTTTGTATACATCATGTTCCCTTTGAAAGTCATAGCTATCTGGTTACTGTGCCCTTTGTGCTTAGCTTATCTTTGTGGTACTGTAAATTTGCTGTGGAGATATATGGAAAAAATGAATGTTACTACATGTATTGCATTGATGAAGATTGACAAATGAAATAAAACATCCCCGCAATGTTCAAGTGGTGGTGCATAATATAACTAATGAATGAACTTGGAGAAACATGAGAGTATAATTTAAGGGAGCTCACAAGGACTTTCTTACCCTTTTCATTGCAATAGGAGCATGTGCTTGTTTCTAAATTAAAAACATGTGCAAATTTCTCGAAATGCACATACATTTCTTTTTAAATAAGTTTGGTGTCTTTCCTAACCTCCACACAACCATGCCACATATATTTGACAACTTTAAAAATAACAAAAGAGCACACATGCCAATTATTTATTGTTCATTCATCCCTCCCAAGATTGATAATGAATCCTAATTACCCAACAAATGTGAGTGTATTCTAGTTAGAAGGAGCTCTTGTGCTAGAGATTCACCATCATATAGTGTGAGTAAGCTTTATTTTTCTTACCAAGTTTATATTTTTTACATTTTAGAAATTTGTTTTTTTTTAAAATATGTTTATATTTTGACTTGAAATTATTATTCCACAAAGATGGCAGAAAATCCTGATCCAAACACAAACCAAAACCTCTACCCACCACAAGTCCCATCAATTGAAATAAAACAAAGTTTAAATGAGTTTAAAAAAATAATTGGGGAACTTAGGAACACAGGAGAACCATCCCACCTATCACTATCCACTTCCCTTGACAACATTGTTGCTTCAGTTGAACATGCCCATAGTTAATCATTTGATATATTTAATTATAAGGCCAAGACGAGACAGATTTACTCCACTAGAATTAGTGAGGAAGAGTCTAAAAAAAATATAACCAAAGAATATATTGTTTAATTGTTCATTGCCCCTAGAAGCAGCCAACAACATGATATGATAAAGAGGCATTTGTGCACATTTCAAACATGGAAAGACAAATAAATGGATTGATGATTTATGTAATTTTATAAACCTCTCCACAATAATATGGAGGTTCCACTATATCTTCTCTAGAAATTATGGGTTGATTTCATTCTTAGTTTTCGTGTCAATTATGTTATCAATG
The DNA here is from genome assembly GCA_001517045.1 of Pseudotsuga menziesii. Lineage (NCBI taxonomy): Eukaryota > Viridiplantae > Streptophyta > Pinopsida > Pinales > Pinaceae > Pseudotsuga > Pseudotsuga menziesii. The sequence continues at coordinate 156,387 of LPNX010553483.1, forward strand.
GTGAATTCTAAGGAGTTGATATTGGCTTGGATAAAGATCCACAAACTACTAGACATAACCCACTAAGAGGACCACCCATTCCTATGCGCATGTCCAACCCCCCTACACCCAAACCACTCTCAATCCCTTCATCTTCAAGATAGGATTCAAGTTACTAGTACTACGATATCATCATTGACACACATTATCATTTGGCATAGTGCTTTTGATAAATATCTCATTGAGACATCCTCTGATGATGTTAGACCACCTAGTGTTGAGACTTCATCTATTTAGGCCAAATTTTATGGTGTTGGGCCAGTTTTTTTGTCATTGATGCTTGGATTCTAGACATATTTGTTATGGCATATAGGAGGATCCTATTTAGGATAGTTTCTTGGATGAGGTTAGTATGACATAAGTTTATATTTTTATTGTTTATGCATTTAATGTTGCATTTGGAAATATTTGTTAGACACACCTTTAAATTATTTGTAAAAGTGTTTTTTTGGGCATGTGTAACTCTTCCAAGATGACACCCTTGCATCTAGGTGGAAAGGTACCTCTATTGGTTATGGAGCTTGATCTTCCTGATTCAGAGATGTTATTGTTCAATCGTGTTTGTACCCTAGTTTTACTGTACACTCGTCATAGCACGGGGGCATGTGGGGATCTATCCCCACTGGTTGGGAGGTCTGACGGAAGCGCCCCCGAAATAATTTTATTTGGGATGTTTGTTGTCCAACAATTTATGAGTCCATGGTATTGGGTGACCCTTGGTATTTTTCCATTGTAATTATCTTATAAAAGGAAATCATTTTAATACAGCTGTGTATTGTATTGTAGCATTGTAAACTGATATATATGATTGTGTGAGAGAGACAATGAGAGAGTGAGGAGGAAGTGCAACATGTTTGTTGCAGGTTATATCCCTTCTTTTTTGTAGATGGTATAAAATAAAAGGACTGGCGATTTCAGTGTGTACGTAGTCCATCTTGGGTTAACCACATTTATATTGATGCCTCTCTTATCATGTGCTTATGTGTTTAATATTTTCATCTTGTTTATTGTTATTGCTCTATCATCATGTTTTTCTAACAACCTCATCCCTTGAACTTGAGGTAGTGGTCACTGTAGCTTATTCACTTTGGCTCCTCAAACCCAATTATTTAGATGATTTTTTCCATGTGTGTGTTTTCTCCACTTAATTTCCATCTTAAATGCAAATAGAATTTCAACTCTTGTGCTTTTATAATTTCTATTGGATGGAATCTTAAGCTACATAAGTTGGAACGCCCACTTAAAAAAGTTAAGTGATATTTCTATTTGACATTAAGAAGTTTTAAACAATATATTTATATGATGTGGCAATGATATAATCTCTTTAAGTATTTTCCCTCATGAACAAGTGTATCATCCCATATATCAAGTTAAGTTATATTATAGTGGAAAAAGGGAAATGGATATAATCTCATTAAGTAAATTTCCCTCGTGAACAAATGTAGCATCCCATATATCAAGTTATGTCACAGTGGATCTTGAGCAAAGGAAATGATAATGACACTAGGAGTAAATTGGGGCGAAATATTAAGTGTTGCATGAGGAGCTTTTAATTGAACCAATGTATAGTTATATACCATTAGAAGACATCAATAGAAACATGTACTAAAGTAGGTGAAGTGTGAATCATTAACTTGGTTAATCCTTTTAGGTTTTATAGTACCTTTGGTATGTTTCTTGTTTAGATTTTTAAAAGTATTAAATAACTTTGTATAACAAAATGTTCAACCAAAGTGTTATGTAATATTCTTGGAATAATATGTGTAACACATTTTTTTTTAATGATTGCTCATTTAGTTGGATTATGAGTTTTTATATTGCTTGTATAGTTAAAGTTACTCAAAAACTTTGTATGACAAAATGATCCATTTATGGTTTTTGTGCCACCAAAACAATGCTATGCAAAAAAAATTATTATCAATTAGCACCAAAATAAGGTGCATAATGAATTTAGGATACTAGTAATTCCATTGTACTTGGGTCACTGTATTTATATAATGGATAGAAAGGTGGATAAAAATATAATGATAGTATAATTATTTAATTTAAAAAGGTTTTATATATTTTTAATTTTTTTATATTTTTATTTTGGTATTTTTGAGATTTACACATAAATGTAAGTAAATAGGACCATATGTATGTTTTTTTACATAATATACAAAGTATTATAAAATAGTATAATAGAGACTTAACAACGAATAATTTGATAAATAATATTATAAAAAAATACTAATTAGAAGGGTGACTATTTACCATCTAATATCAATATTCCTAAAAGAGTATTAAAATTAAAGAATGACAAAAATCATGTTCATATTTTTAGGTTGAAGATATAAAAAAATAACTTAAATTAGAGTCCAATAAAGAGTCGAAAATAAAAATTGAAATCACTATTGGATGGCATCTTGAGATATATAGGAAACATTTTCTTGAGTTAAATGTTGTTGAGTATGTATTGTTGCATTTCTATGGGTCGTAACCAATGATAGTGATTATCCATCTCCACATGGGGTAGATAGATTTCCCCAACTTCATGTATCATGTGTTAAGTTAAATTTCATTTCAATGTGAAAATTATTCTTATTTTGGCTGATTTTCATGGATTATATGATCAAAATATAAGTATATATGAAGGCACCCATGTTCATAATGTATTCATCATGATCACCATTCATGGTTCCATTACTTGGACACCTTGCACCATCCATTGGCACCCCAATGTTCCCTTATAGGGTTTTTCCTCCTATCCTACAACATATGGGGGTTTGTCATTTCCCACCCCCATCACATTTTCCATTGATTTCATCCATCCACACTAATGTATCACCATGAGTGACGCATGGTCTACCCATTTTAATTGCACCCATCCACCCTATTGTATCACCCTGAGTGTTTCATGTTCCACCCATTGTGATCACACCCGTCCAAATTGCTACAACCCCCCTTTTGCATCCAATGTGGGTTCAACTATCAACCCTAATACATACCCCCACAATGCAACCAGCGAAAATGGACCCATCTTCCATGCCCTATGGTTACATCCATTATTCCCAAATATATCGACCCTTCACTAGTGGTTGTCTCATAGCAAGGTTCCCATATGAGTGATCCACCTCCCAACCAATCTCCGCCATTTATTGAGTTATTCTCATCAAGACCATTTGTTGATGAAAATTTTATCTAGCATGAATGGAATTGGTTTTAGCCATTTGATTCTTGTAGATGTTTCAAGTAGACATCATAGAGTGATTATGAAAATGGAGGTTGGAAATTCTCTCATGACTCGTAATGCTATTTGTAGCGAGTTTTTTATATATATAATTCTAATGTATGATTTTCTAAGTGTTAATTTATGGAACTGTGGAAAAAAAAACTCACTTGACTTTTATTTCCTTTTTCGGTATCAAAAAAGACACACAACTCCAAGATGTAAGAAAAATCAAGTTTCCTCCATCTCTAGGGAGGAAGATCATGTTTGGGGATGCACCTTGTAATCACAAGGGTGGCAACGACCAATGATACATGTATTATGTATGTTATCCATGATAGTATAGTTTTGGTCACAAGGTGACATTCTGTGTCCAGTGCATGATGTGTCATTATTTGATGTTTGGGATTAAGGTGTCATTATGTATCTTGGGCATGACATGCCATTCTATAAAATATGTACAAATTGACCAATTTTGAATATAGATACAAATATTTTAGTATTATTCTAGAACTTTGTTTATTTGATGTTTATGTATAACACCATGATATTGTTTATATGAGAGTAAAATATCTTAAAAAGTGTGGTTTGCAATCCATAAGACCACTTTTACTAACTAGTACATGATAGCGGTTGTAAAACATAGCACTTAATCAAGTTTTTGGTTACATACACATACATATATGCATATAATTATGCACAAACAATAAAATAAAATGTGAGTGCACAAACTATATAGATAAACAAGCATAATAACATGCCATAATTTACATGAAATAATGTTTATATATGTAAAATTTTGTAGATTTAAAGCAATTTTTGTAGCAATGTATTTATGTTTGTGCCTTGTAGGAAAGGACAATTTTAAGGGCAAAATTTATTCCATAGGTTATTTTTCCATGTTTTTTTTCCAAAAATTATTCACTAATTTGCATTTTTTGAATCCTTGTTTCGCCAAATTTTGATAGGGTATAACTTTTTCACTCTAAAACTTGCCAAATTATTATATAAGCTAAATAGAATCCTTGTATATTCAAATATTTTTAGAAACATATCACCAAATATTTTATAGTTGAGATTTTAAGAATTGGTAAGATTCGCCAAGGTTTATATAGTTTTAAATAAGTATGGATCCTTAAAATTTTCCATTCTTGTAGGTCCAAATGGATCATGTTGTGCAAGCCAATAATTTTGAAGTTCGGAAGCATATTTCCAGGTTAATATGGACACACTAATAACTAACCTTGTTATATGTTAATGTGTCCATGTGTTTGCAAGAGGATGCATATGTAACACCTCGGTTTTGACCCCGTTTGCATTTAAAGTATATGATGTAAATATTGTATTTAATCGTGGTGTGGAGCTCAAGGAAAAATCCCCACCATCGATTTAGCATGTTGTATTTCAGCAAGTAAATTAGATGCCGATGGTGTTTTGTGCTAGCTAGGAACATTATAATTTTACATCATGTAGCTATGCAATTAATAAAATATACCACAACTGGCTATGTCAATGCAACCGTTGAAGAGAAGGGGCATGATCTCACAAGGATAAGCGGGGAAACCATTTAAACCTTTGGTCCAATGGAGAAAAACCAAATGTCAAAGGGAAAACCCATAAAGCTATCAACTACCCTTTTTGTCTTTTGTGCCCAGTCATTTAGGCAGTGGTTGAGAAATTAATGCATGGGGATGGGAAGAGTATGGGAGTCAAATTCGAATATGGGAAGCCACTCATTTTGGAAAAGTGTGTATTTGACTTGTTGGGCAAGTAAATGCTTGGAAAAATCATGCCCAAGCTATTACTCACCCACACCCTTTCATTATTAACCATTCCCATGGAGGTTGGGCACTCTCATGTAGGTGAAGCTTGCTGAGCTCCTTTCCTCACAATTTATGCAGTTAAATCCCATTGCCATGGATGGGAAACCCGATTTTGTTGTGTTCGATGGATGGGAGAAGAGACCCACAATTTTGGGGGTTTAAGGGGACGTTTTTCCCTCTACTCACGTGGTTGAGTTTGTTGGGAATTTTCCTCCATGATTTTGTGGTTTTCCTCATTTTTCCATGCCTAGAATTCGTCCATTTGGGTTGCTCAATGGTTACGGAGCCAATTCTTCCTGACTTGGAATTTTGGGGAGGTCGTTTTTACCCCCATGTTGCCCATAAATGTTTTCTGAGTTCATATCTGCGATTTGGGAAATTATGGTGGTCGTTTATTTCCTTGAAATGCCCGTGGGTGATTTGTGAAATCGTGTTTTCCTTCAGAGGGTTGTTTTCCCTTTCACCGAATTATATTTGGTTGAAAAACACTTCCTTTCATGCCCGACATGTGCATTTTTTGGTTATGTGCATCCCTGTGTTGGCTTGGCTGAGTAAATCCAAGAAACCCATATGTTATTTGGTTTGCTTGGTTGATTAAGTCCAGGGAACCTAGCTGTTAGATGGGTGACTAAGTTGGGATGTGATTGGTTGGCTTGGCTGAGTAAGTCCAAGGAAACTCCACGTTATTGGTTTTTTTTCCCCACATAGTCTGTGAAACCCAACTGTGTGTTGGCTTGACTGTGGGTGTGTGGTTTTGCTGCATGTAAGCATGTTGTTTCCTTTGTTCCTTGTGGAATCATGTCTGAATCAGGGGTGGCAACATTGCTGAGAGATTGATGAGCACACTGGCCTATGGTTGGGTGGAACGATGCAACGACATAGCTGGTTGCAGGAGTCATCTGACTTCAATTCACGATAAGTATTCTTGTTCTTTATAACTCCTACAACTGTAATTTTTTTACGAATGACAATATGAACAATGTTGAAATGTCTTGAATGTATGGGATTGCTTCTGTTGTTTACTTATTGATGATTATGCATTCGCATCTGTGTATGCTTCATTATTCAATGCATTTGTAAATTATCATGTTCATGGGGATATATTTCTCGGTTCCGCTGTGTTGGTCGCATCCTCTCCATCGTCAGAGGGGAGGGGACATGACAGTGTGGTGTTAGAGCCCATGTTGTAGCATGGGCCTCAATGGGCCATGAAGAAGCAGGGATAGAAGCAAGGTTACCCTCTGGCCAACAGAGAAAAAAAATGTGAAACACAGGAAAATTCCAAGAAAATTTTCTAAGTATGGAAAATGTTGGATGACTTAGGTTGAAGTCCATCCGATACATCGGATGAATTAGGTGGAAGTCCATCTGATACGTCGGATGACTTGAGCTAAGTCCATCCGATAAAGAAACCCAACAAGAATAAATTTTGAAAATTGTCTAAGTTTGAAATTTTTTCGATGGTCTCGGCTGGGATGAGCAGAAGATCTTCGGCTAGGTTGAGCCAAAGTTCTCGGCTGGGAGGAGCCGATTGTCTCGGTGGGTTTGAGCCGATACACAGTTGACAAGGCCAACGGAAAGAAAAAAAATTCAAAAAATTTTCGAAGTGTCAAAAGCATCGGAAGATGTTTGTGGAAGCATAGCTGAGGTGTCAGCAAGGCTTTCCAGAAGGGAGCCGACATGGCGGCATAAAGATGAAGAGGTGAAGAAAATTTTTATAATTTTCTAAGCATAGGAAATCTCAGGAAACATTTTTCGATGGTGCTCAGGTGAAGCTCTCCGAGGCATCTCAGAAAATAAAATAAGATTGATCCACTGAAACATAGAAAAAGAAAAGAAGATCTATCCAAGGCGTCGGAAAAGAATAGAATATAGATCCGTTGAAGCATCCGAAAAGAAAAGAAGATCGATCCGATAAGGCATCGGAAGAGAAAATAAGATCGATCCGATAAGGCATCGGAAGGGAAATGATGATTGATCTGCCGAAGCGTCGAAAGGGAAATGAAGAATCACCTGACACATCAGAAGAGTTGTCAACAGTGGACCCGATGCATCGGATCACTTGTTGGGAAGGGATCTGATTAGATGGGAAAAGCCGAGTTTCCAAAAACAGGGAATTTTTTAGCAGTTTTTCAGTGGAAAAGCAAGACTCCAGAGGGATTTAAAAGTGCTGAAAAGGTGAAAAAAAATTGGCAGAAATTTTATGCGCCATATTGTGTGAAAATCAAATATTTACACAAAAAAGGAAAAAATTCTATGTTTTCTTGGAGAAAAGAAAATTCTATGTTTTGAAAATTCCAATGTGGGATTTTTCCAAATGCAAGTAAGTAAATTATAAATTTCTAAGGTTGATTATGCAGCTAACAATGATGTTTATTAACACATTTGCAGAGTCATAGTGCAATTTGGAAGGTTGGTCATGAATAGTTCCAAGCAGAGCGATTCCAAGAAGATCAACATCATGAGTGATGCCTAGAATCCCTATGAGCTCGAGGAAGATGCCTTGGAGGAAAGTATTTTGGTTATGAATGACGCGATAGAATTTGATGGGGAAATAAATCAAAATACTTCCCCAGATATTTCATCCACTTTAAGAGGCTTGAAGGTGGAGTTTCAGAATTGCAGAGAAAACAATGAAAGAATGGTTAAAGCTTAGGAGGAGCAAAATCAGTTGATTGTAGCCATACTACAGAGTTTGACAGACCTCTGAGGGAAATTAAAATCTCAACATAAGAGGGATGTGAAGCTTGGCCGAAGGAAGAAAGGGTTCAAACATTCTCACTTCCAATATCATCAAAAGAATCCATCACAAGCTATGACTAAGCCAGCCAAAATGATGGGAGACAAGACAAGGAAACCATTCTGATGTTGGGGATGTGGAGAAGACCACATGATTAAGTACTATCCACATCGGAATGGGAATGAAAGTCCAGTCCAAAATATTCAGAGAGATGAAATGGTGGGGAAACCACTCCAATGTTCGGAATGTGGAGGAAACCATTTGTGCAGGAACTGTCCACATTGAGATGGGAGTGTGATACAAGATCACAACATCCAAGGAGCTGAAATTGAAATTGGGATAGCTGACCATGAAGGATTATGAAAACAAGTTCTTGGGATTGTTGGGGTATGCAGTGAAAACCCAATATTTTATGAGTAGGCTACCTTAAGCTTATAAAGACATGATTGAGGTTGATGATCCTAGAATTCTGGAGGAGGCTATCAGGAAGGCTAAGTAGTGTTGTGACTAGAACCCAAGTTCTAAGACCAAAATTGTATGTACAGTTTCATTATGTGAATGAAGAAATCCTATTTTGGCATGATCTTTGTGTGAACTCAATCATGTAAGAATGTGTGGTTTGCATGAATTAAATCCTCTGTTAATGATTGATAAGCATGTGTGTGTGAATGAAGGTCTCCGAAAGGAAGGGAAATAGAGATTGATTGATCGATTCTCTAATCAATCGAATGTGAGTTAGATTAATACTCCATTGAGGATTTCATGAATGAATTATGTTCATAATAACTTGGTTGCAAGTTTCTGAATCGACAATCGATCACTGCAAGGATCGATGGTAAACAAGGTCTGAGCTGTACCTATGTGAATGGTTAAAGATTCAAGGTAATATTGCTTAGTAATCTATTTATGTTTTGATTAACCCTAGATCTACTTACATGTATATCACTCCTAGAATTGTTGAGGTTTGTGTTTTAAGAAGTTAAAGCATAATAAATCATGGTTAATCCAACTAGACATTGGAACCAGGAAGAAAGTTGGAAAAGTGGTAGACAGATGTCCATTGGATATGGATGGGCTAGTCACTTAAGCAGACTTGGATGTTCTACCACTTGGTTCCTATGACATTCCTATTGGGATGGCTTGGTTAGAAGCATGCAAGGTTAACCTTGATTTCTACAACAAAGCATCTGAATGCTTGGATGAGGAAGGAAAACTAAGAATGATAAGAGGCATTTCAAAGGAGGTTTTTGTTAGCTATATTTCCGCAATGTAGTTGAATAAATTATGTAGGAAAATGTGTCAACTATATGCAGCCCATGATTTGGAGGTAGTAAAAAATGGATCTCCTAGGATGGAGGACTTCCATGTCTTGCAGGAGATCAGGAATGTTTTTCTTGATAAGGTTCTGAGACTTCCTCCAGAGAGGAACATCGATTCTACAATAGACTTGGTGCTTGGAACAACACCAAGGTATAAGACACCCCATGGGATGAGAATACCAGAACTATTAGATCTGAGGAAGCAACTGCAATAATTGTTGGGAAAGAAAGATGGTATAATTAGGTTGTGTATTGATTGCATACAGTGGAGTAAGGTCACTATGAGGAATAAAATACCCTTTTCCTAGGAATGATGATCCCTTTGATCAAATGAGAAGAGCAAAGGTGTTCCTGAGGATTGAATTCAGTTCTGGTTACCATCAGGAAAGGATTTAGGATGAAGATTTTCATAAGAAAACCTTCAAAACAATTGTTATCAGCAGGTATCTAGACAAGATTGTTCTTGCCTTCCTAGGATACATTCTTATTGTTCTAAGAATGAGGAAAGTGCACGAGGGACATTGAGAATGGTACTGAAAGGGATCAAGGAGCATGAACTGTATGCACATTGAGGAATGTGGCAGATGTCAGGTCTTTTATGAGACTTACAGGTTACTACATGAGACTCATTAAAGGGTACTCTATAGGTAGAATGAGTTGGACAAGGAAGTATAAGTGGTACTCGGTGAATTTGAGGCAGGAAGCTGCCATGGATGAAGGCCATACATCATGAGGGAAAACTCATGAACAAACAGATTTCTGAACTCTAGATTGCAAAAATTTCTATTGATTATGGGATACTGTGATCTCCTGTGATGGTTTTGAATCATGCTAACAATGGATATGCTTGTCTTGCATTGTTTGATGTTTGAATTTCATGTTGATAACCATGATTGTATGACTAATCTAAGATAGTGTCTAGATGACATGTGGTATATGAATGTCCAGGTTTTGGGAAGCATGTGTAAGTAAGGGATAAGTACTCCCACTTGCAAAGGCAAAACAATATGAGGATGGTCTCATAGTTGCCAAAAAGTTTGAATTATGTAGGAGAAAGAATTGTAGACTCGGATTTGATTTGAATGTCAATGTATTGATCAATTGATAATTGGGAATTCATTGTATGCATGAAATAGATTTGAAAATATATGACTGAAATTTGTATGATGACATCTCGTGGAAACTACATGCTTGTGTGTGACGCAAGTGAGATGATGAAAACAAGCATAGCTCTTGGGAGGATGTACTTGGGTACATAGCTCCTCAAAAAGATGTACTTGGGTACATGGTTCTTAGAAAAGATGTACTGGGTGTACATGGCTCCTCAGAAGGATGTACTTAGATACATAGCTCCTCAAAGGGATGTGTTTGGAATAGGTTTGAAAACCTATAATTGAAATTCTATTTATGATGACATCTCATATGAATTACATGCTTGTATGTAATGCAGGTGAGATGATGAGAATATGTATTGGGTGTACCTGGATTTCTAGAAGGATATGTTTGGGATACATGGCTCCTCTGGAAGGATGTACTTGGGTACATCGCTTCTTCCCTTGCCAGCTAGGCACCAGTATGCATCACTGGGGACACCCGGGGTGTAAGACATTTGGTTAGGATTCTTTCCACACACATTAACACTGTAAGGGGACTGTCACAAGAGTGGGGGCTCCGTGAAGAGAATAACCCCTAGGTATTATGTTGTCTGGAAAGGGAGCTCCTGAGCTTGGTAAGCACTTGGAGGAGGTGCTAGGATTTTAAGTCAGAGCTACCATTGAACACCCAAGGAGGTGCTAGGATTTGGGGCAAAGCCGCCATTGAAAACTTAAAGAAGATGCGTGTGCAGATAAGTATATGGTTACTTATCAACTTCAGGATGATTATTATGTGTATACACATGTGTATTTGATTTGGTTAAGATTTGGAAAATATTATTAAGGAATTAATCCTATGTAAATGGATATAACATGTGAATTAATATGTTTTGGTGTTTGGAAAGGAAGCATCTAATCTTGGTAAGCACAAAGAGGAGGTGTAGGCTCCTAAGCATAGCTTCCATTGAGCACCCAAAGAAGTGTTAGGCTCTGAAGCCGGACTAGCAAATATCGATTGAGTAATGTTGTCATAGGTGATCTGAGGCTTGGAAAAATTTGGATACCTATCGATGCACACCTTAGAGAGCAGAGGGAGGGTGGGTACACTTGAAGGACTGTATAACAGACAAGAGGTACCATCTTGGTGTGAGGTGGGGCAGGTCTTTTCAGTACCATAGTTGTTTAAAGGCAAAGTCAGATACCTGTGGAGCCACAGGACATACTTATGCAGATAAGTATTTGGCTCATATGGTAACTTCTTGTTGATTATATATATATATATATATATATACATATGTGCGTGTGATTCAACTATGATTTTTAGAATCTTGAATGAATCTAACATGAGAATTGATTCATTGATTGGAGCTTGAGCAAAGGTATTGTTGACTACCAAAGGCATTAGATATGATCCAAGCTGAGGAGAGGAATTCTCTAGAGTCACACATTTGATCACTTCTTGCAAAAGAAGGGAATAAAGTTTGAATGGACACCAGAGTTCGAAGAATGCTTCCAACAATGGAGAATCTTCTTACAAGTGCACTTGGTGGTGCGTATTGATGCAGGAAATCTAGGACTTGGAAGAGCTCCAGATTGTGCCATTGGATAGGTGAAGATGTGGTAGAAGCACTATAGTCCCGATGAGGCTATGTGGGAGATGGAGAATGCCATGTGATTGGCACATCCATTGTTTTTCAAGTGGTGAAGCACTGAGGATAGTGCTAATGAAGGGGGAGGGGAATGTAACACCCCGGTTTTGACCTCGGTTGCATTTAAAGTATATGATGTAAATAGTATTTAATCATGGTGTGGAGATCAAGGAAAAATCCCCACAATCGATTTAGCATGTTTTATTTCGGCAAGTAAATTAGATTTCGATGGTGTTTTGTGCTAGCTAGGCACATTCTAATTTTACATCATGTAACTATGCAATTAATAAAATATACCATAGCCAGCTATGTCAATGCGACCGTTGAAGAGAAGGGGCATGATCTCACAAGGATAGGGGGGTGGACCATTTTAACCTTTGGGCCAATGGAGAAAAGCCAAATGTCAAAGGTAAAACCCATAAAGCTGTCAACTACCCTTTTTGTCTTTTGTGCCCAGTCATTTAGGCAATGGTTGAGAAATTAATGCATGGAGATAGGAAGACTATGGGATTCAAATTCGAATTTGGGGTGCCACCCATTTTGGAAAAGTGTGTATTTGACTTGTTGGGAAAGTAAATTCTTGGGAAAAGCATGCCCAAGCTATTACTCATCCACACCCTTTCATTTTTCACCATTCCCATGGAGGTTGGGCACTCTCACGTAGGTGAAGCTTGCTGAGATCCTTCCCTCACAATTTATGCAGTTAAATCTCGTTTCCATGGTTGGGAAACCCGATTTTGTTGTGTTCAATGGATGGGAGAAGAGACCCATGATTTTGGGTGTTTAAGGGGACGTTTTTCCCTCTACTCACGCGGTTAAGTTTGTTGGGCATTTTTCCTCCATGACTTTGTGGTTTTCCTCATTTTTCCATGCCCAGAATTCATCCATTTGGGTTGCTCAGTGGTTACGGTACCAAGTCTTCCCGATTTGGAATTTTGGGGAGGTCGATTTTACCCCCATGTTGCCCATAAACATTTTCTGAGTTTGGATTTGCGATTTGGGGATTTATGGTGGTCATTTTTTCCCTTGAAATTCCTGTGGGTTATTTTTGAAACCGTGTTTTCCTTCAGAGGATTGTTTTCCCTTTCAACGAATTGTTTTTGGTTGAAAAACATTTCCTTTCATGCCCGACATGTGCATTTTACAGTTATGTGCATCCCTGTGTTGGCTTGGTTGAGTAAGTATAAGAAACCCAACTGTTATTTGGTTTGCTTGGTTGAGTAAGTCCAGGGAACCTAGTTGTTAGATTGGTGATAGAGTTGTGATGTGATTGGTTGGATTGGCTGAGTAAGTTCAAGGAACCTACACATTATTGGTTTGTTTTCCCCACGCAGTCTATGAAACCCAACTGTGTGTTGGCTTGACTATGGGTGTGTGGTTTTGCTGCATGTAAGCATGTTGTTCCCTTGTTCCTTGTGGAATCATGCTCGGCTCGGGGGTGGCAGCGTTGCTGAGATATTGATGAGCATGTTGTCCTATGGTTGGGTGGAATGGCACAACGACATAGCTAGTTGCGGGAGGCATCTGGTTTCAATTCAAGATAAGTATTCTTGTGCTTTCTAACTCATGCAACTGTAATTGTTTTACGGATGACAATATGAACAATGTTGAAATTTGTTGAATGTATGTGATTTCTTCCGTTGTTTACTTATTGATGATTAGGCATTTGCATATGTGTATGCTTCATTATTCAATGCATTTGTAAATTGTCATGTTCGCGGGGCTAGATTTCCCAGTTCCGCTATGTTGGTCGCGTCCTCTCCACGGTCAGAGGGGAGGGGACGTGACATCATAATTGTGTGTTTCCAAGTGCATGTGTGTATCACTAGAAATATTCTTTCATTTCTTACCACTAGTACAAAATGAGATATAAGTGACTAGGTGACCAAAAAATTTGGTCACCATGCTTTTTTCAAGGGATAAATGACCAAAAATGAGAAATTTCAAGTGAGCTAACTAAAAAATGACTAAGATAAATGAGCAATTTGGTCATGGGATAAGAACTAAACTAAAATGACCAATTTGTTTACAAGATAGGATTTAAATTGAAAATGACCACATAATAATTGCTCATTTATTTGGTCATTTTTAGTTGTGCCACTCCGACAATGGAAAATTACAATTTTGACAATAAATTTGTACAATTTACTAAATTTTAACACTACAGATGGATTTGGAGACCCGAGTCTTCGAATCCATCTGCAGTGTTAAAATTTAGTAAATTGTAACAATGTAGATCATGGATTCAAAGACACGAGTGATCATGTAAATTGTGTCACTTGACACAGACAATGCAGGTAAAAAAATGTAATTTGAGCTGTGACACAATTTACATGATCATATAATGACATATATCACTGAATTAAACACCAAATTTATCATCTGCATGATATGTTGACTAGCGATGTAAATTTTATACCCATCATTAACATCATGCATATTCATAAGAATAATTTTGTAACGACTGTGTACTATATCAATCAGGGTCACACCATCCAGCTAGAAGCTCCCATAACGTCACCTCCCATCAATTTACCTAGTCAACTAGATTTCAAATTAATGGGATTTTGAACAAAGAGATCCGTCAATGTAAAATATATGAATATGCTGCAACCTCTTGGTTAGTTAATTGCTAATTCACGAGGTAAGAAATATAGGTCTATATTTCCATTTGTAATGAGGTAAACTAGTACATGCTCTTTATCTTTATTTGCTCTAATTATAATGAGGATCCACTTCAAATTGAGGGTCACGTGATGTATTACTATCATGTCCCATTTACTATCTAAAATTATTTCTATTTAACTTTAATTAAGCCCCTTTTTGGCCATGCTCCTTGCATTATCTAACCTATGTAAGGAATAAAAAAAGGATTGCAAATGAGAGAGCTAAGAATATGTATGTACGGAAAAATAAAACATTACTATATAAAAACCCAAACAATATATGTTAATATAAAATATATTTATAATATAATATTATAAATAAAAATTGAATAAAAAAACAAAATCTCACATATATATGTAATATATATATATATATAATGAAAAAATAAAACTTTAATATATGCATACCATATAATACAATAACAATGTAAAATAAAATATATTATAAAAAACAAATTTTAATATTATAAATAAAAATAAAATGATTTAAAAAACACAATTTATAATTTTAAAAATAAAATATCACAAATTCATTAAACATGACAAAGCAAAGAAAAACCCAGATTGTAGGCCGAGAAAGCTGATTTTGGAACCCTGCATTTGGTCGAGTGTCTACGAGTTCGAAGTAATATGAGACCGGCGTGAAGAAAATAACAGTACAATGAGAAATATGCGACCAAGGTTAATGCTCGATCAGTGGAGGAGTTGGTTTCTGAAGTGCAGTGAGATCGGGATGGACTATGTGGGCATTCAACCCGACTATGTGGGCATTCAATGGAGATTTGACTTCACTACTAGTGTGATAAGAGATCTAATTGGTGTCAATTAAAATTTTCTTTTAGCGGGAGGGAAGTGGGTTTCTTTTTGTTTGAGAATCATTTCGGTTGAATGTGGTGCGAAATCAGGGTTTTGGTCATTTAATATCAACTCACACAAGTTGGAAATTTAGTTTAGAGTTTGGAAAATTCACTGTATAGTTGGACTTCTTGCAATGAAGAAAAACAAAAAACTGGAGAGAACTTGGAGGCTCCTGAAGATACTAGCGAGGGATTCTACATCAACATATATATGTGTGGATCACATCTGTGTGCACAATGCATTCTATCCTTTTGTGGGTTTGATTTATTATGCTCACATCTTCTAGATCCCAGAGCTTTTGGGGAAAAATATTGAGGTTTTTACAAGAATTGATTCTCTTATGTATCTTGCTAATGTTGATGATAGTGATGATGAAATTGTGTTTCAGGACTGACCTGTGGCCATTCACCGTTGCATTCTAGCAGCCATGAGTCTTTTTTCAGGGAAAATCCCTTCCCCAAAACTTGTCCAAATTCTCAGTAAGTAAGCACAAAGTTATGATATCAATTGAAAGACAGGGTGACAGATGGAAATGTTGTATATGAGGCATTCAAGATATTGTTGGTGTATTTGTATAGTGGGAAGGTGAAGGAACCTATGCTAGAGATATGAATATGTGTGTATCATTCCTACGTGCACAATTCACGTCGGGATCCTAGATATTTTGTTGTGTAGTAGATTTATGCTTCTCATGTCTTCTAGATCCCAGATATTTTCTCGTTGTCACAAGTAATTTCCACTTTTTTTCTTGGTCATATGTGACATGTTGTGTGAGTGTATTGATTTTTGTTTGTTTCTAGTGAAATATGACTTATAGAATCTCTTTGGCCAAGCTGCTTTATTACGACCATATATATGTTGTAAAATGTTCTCTACGGTTTGAACCTAAGTCTTGGAATCATACACACCCACTAAGGGGGTTTGAAATTTGAACCTGGTTCTCTGCATTGCAAACTTGATCATTGGTTCTCTGCATTACAAAATTGATCACCTCGCGTTCGCCTCTAGACCACACTCCCAGGGTATATGGAGAAATAATTATCCATGGCGATTATCTAAATACATGCTTGGCTCACACCTAATATATTTATCCAACAATTGATGTTGTGGGGTAATCACATGTTGCGTTTGAACTGTCTCGTACTACAATTTTTTTACAATATTTATTAATGTTGTTCCATTGCTAATACATACTAGTAACGCATAATTGCATTTTCCACTAGCTCTGCTGAATTTCCTGATAGTTTGTTCTTCATGACTATCACATCCATGATTGTTGGTATATCGAAGAAAGGAATAATTGTTAAATGTTTCCATTAACTACTCAATTTCAATTTCTTTGTCCTCAAGCGATGACCAATGAATACTGATATAAAATTCAGCTTAAGGTTCCTAAAATTTGTTGTTATAGATAATTTATACCATTATTGTAACCACTACAACGAACAAAATTAATGCAATAATTGGAATTGCATCATATATTTTTTTCTCGATGTCTTATAGTATTCACAGGCCTAGAAACAATAATCTCAGATAACATTGTAACTACTACATCTATTCTGTTCGTATCCATATTCTTTAAGGAAATGAGGGAGAATAAGTCATAAGTAAACTGAGTTCTCTATAAAGTTTGTAGTTCTTGTCTTTTATTATACTAACATTGCTAATTAATCAATGTTAATACTTTGAGGGAGAATGAGTCATAAGTAAACTGATTTCTCTGATAAAATTTGTAATTATTGTCTTTTATTCTACTGGCATCGTTAATTAAATGTTAATATTTTTGGAGCAATAATAGAAGGCTTCAATGTACCTTCACCAGTAATTATAGGTATTAATTTTAATATATGTTTTTATGTTCATATCCAATTATTATAATTTTTATAACACATAATTATCAACAAGGTTTAGTCCAAGAGGGATCACATTATGAAGGGACAAGTTACAAGACTTGATCCCACCCTAAGGAAGGAACCTTCAAGGCTAGCTTCTTTCTACTCGATTTTCCCGTCATATTTATCCCATTTACTTCTAAAACAATATTAGGTTCACCATTGGTGTATATCACTCTAAATTGGATACACCTATGCAGAGATTATCCCTAGTCCAGCCTAATAATTTCTCCCAGGAGCCCAATCAAGTCGTTTAGTCAAATAGTGAATCAGTTGAAGTCGACCAAGCCGAGTATTCCCACCCAACCCGACATAGGTATATTAGGTCCTACTAAATATTATAATTTGATATATGAAACCAGTAGTTGAGAATTTTTTCAGAAATCAGTTATACCAATGGTTTCTTTCTTTTGTTTGAAAGTTGGGATATAAAAATGCTTAAACTTATTTTGAATTCACCTGTGAATCCATCAAATGGTTCACTTGGTATCTTTCTTTTCTCCACCATCTCTCCATAAATAAAATTATTTGTAGCTCCTCCATCTACCAAAACTGAAGCTTTTTGTCCCAATACCACACCCTTGCATCGAATAGTGTGATAGCAAGGCACTGCTGAAAGTACTGTCATTCTTGCTTTGTTTGGTGAAGGCTGATTTTTTTTTTTTTTCCTTCTTCAGATGTTGTCTCATATGCCTCCTCTTGATATGAAATTTTCCCTTCTTCATCCATACCTGCTTCATACTCATCATTATGTCATGTCCCCTCAAAGTGGCCATTAAAGTGTTGACCATACTAGACTCCTAGGAGGGGCTCAATTTGACATTAATCATGCTCCCTAGGTAAACTTTGTAATAATTAATTAAGTACGGCATGTATCTAAGTTTTATTTTCCATTTTAATTATTATTGCTAATTTATGAGGTGTAAATAAGCTTCCTAGTCAGGTGGGGCGCATTGGACAACTATACTAGCCAAGGAAGGAAAGAGGAAACACTATGACAAAAGCTGTCATAGGAAACAAAGAGGAAAGTACCAAAAAGCAGATAAAAAGCAGTCAGGGATAAAGCAGGCAAGTTTTTAAAAGGGAGGGCGCAGTTTCCTCTTATGGAACTCAGAAAAGCAGTCAGAGAAAAGCAGGAAAGTTTTCAAAGGAAAGAACAATTTCCATAGGAGTTTGGAAAAGAAAAAAGGGTGTCATAACTCAAAAAAAAAGAAATTTTTGACTTAGAGAGGGCGCAGTTTCTACTTATGAAGGAGGAATTGAACTTAGAAATAATTGTACATGGTCCTACTTGCTAAATTTTCCAAAGGAGGCGCCTATGTGGCTAGGGTTAGGGTTTGTTGAGGGTTGACTTGCTCTCACAGGTCACCTTGGATCCTCACCTGCTAAGAAGGTCACTCAACACTCTATTAAAGGTGAATTCGACCCCATTGATTCAGTTTGGATGATTTGATATTGTGGTTATGCTATGTGAGCATACTCTCTGAGTGTTGTGCCTCAGAACATTGGGTGATGGTCCCCAAACCCCTCCTCCCTTCTCTTCTATCTCCCTTTCTATCTATTGCAGGTATGGAGCGCTAATGTCAGCCATTGAAGATTATTCTAGAAGTTATTACAGCCTCCATCAATTTCAGGTCGAAATCCAGTGAATCCCATGCTTCACCTATGTTCACAGCCCCTTTGCTGGTCAAGATTCGGGCCTCCTGCCCCTTAATTTTGGAAGCCTTTTGTAATGGTCAGTAAATAATGTTATTTAAATTATATAGTGTCAGTATACTCTGAAAATTTCATTTATCAGGTCGAGATATCTCAGACCCTAAAGAATATCATCTCAGTTTCATTAAAAGATCCTATTTTATCACTGTATGGGGGGGAATTGAGTGAATATGAGTTTTGTAATGAAAATTCCATGATGGGTAAGGGATTGAAATAAATTTTCATGTTCAGAGAACCCATATTTATCTCTGTTATAAATCTCATGTTTCACAGAATTTAATTTGAGGTGATTTAATAGTCCTTTTAAGACCCTAGTTAGATTACTAGTTTTTAATAACTAGTTTTATTGAAATTGATGCAAAATAGGTTCTGTAAACTCAAACTGAGCTCTGTAAGTTCCTGTAGGTCAGTAACATGCCTTATTTCCCATATCAACCTCCAGAACCATTTTTGTTTTGGGTCATATCAACCTCCAGAACCATTTTTTTTTTGGGGTCATACCACCCTTTTGCATCCTTCTCTGCGCAGGGTTCTCCTTGGCCAAAACTGCCAAAAATCCCAAATTCAACCGAAACTTGTTAGAACTTTCCAGAACATCAATGAACTGTATAAATCCTTTATTCATGTTATATTAATACTGAAATAAACCTCTGCAAGTTTCCAGAAGCCCCTGGTTGAAACAGACCGAACTACTCTCCTTAGTTGCACGGTTTGGCTGCCAAGAAGCGTGGTAGTACGTTTCCGCAGTGTGGATTCTGAACCCTAAATGGCACCAGATATAAATGTGTAAGGGGAGAGGAAATTCAATGTTTTATTGTCTTTGGTTGCTGCCCGCTGCTCCCTCCTTTTGTCTGCAAAATTTCCCAAAATAAACCCTTTATTTTCCCAGTCAGAGGAGTCATTGCATAAACTAGTTCCAGTTCGGAAATTTTAATACAATTAACAGAATTGGAGAGATTTCAGGTCTGTACACCAGACTTGGAACATTACAGTGGTATCAGAGCTCTTTCCTTGGATCATCCTGTGGAAATAAATCTCTCACTAAAGAAATTTGCAGCCATGTCATACTATGAGGATGACTATGATGAGCAGTATGAAGAATACTGCAGAAGATATGAAGAAGAAGAAATCCTCTATGTTGATGGAGGCATACAAAAAAATGAATATGATGAATACTATTGGACATCAAACAGGGAAGAGATCAGATCTGATTCTCTGATGGTTAAGAAAAACTTGGCAGATATCATTGAAGCAGGTGAAAACATGCCTCACTACTACGAGGACTACCTAGCTTTGGGTAGGAATATTTGTGCAAACCTTTCTTTTAGAGATTATATTTATTTCACGTATGGATTCCAGATCAAGCATGATTATGAGAATTATGTCAAGAGCAGCAAGCTATCCAAAGAGGAGCCAATTTCTTCCAACTCTCTAAGAAAAGAAGAAGAAGATAGAACCAAAGGTGAATATTCCTCCAAGCCATCAACAGGTTCAAGACTTAAGAGTTTGTTTAGTTTTCCTTCAAAAGGAGCTTCTAAATATTGTGACATGAGTACCACTAAAGATGAAAAAGTCACAAGTTTCTTGGAGGACAATAGAAATGAAGTGGATAAAGATCTCAAGGAAATGAAGTGCAAATCACCACAAGTTGGTTGCATAAGAGAAGAAATTGAAGAGGAATCCACTTCAAGTTTCTTGGTGGGTGATCTCCAGATCACTGCTCAAGGTTTTGGCTCATGTATGGGTGGCGAGGTATCTTTTGGACTAGATCCAAAAGAGGTGCACAAATCAGATTTACAGTCACCTTTTGAGACACATAATGAGGATGAAAACAAGGCCACACTACTTGGGTGTGAAGCAGAAATTTTGTTGGAAGAGCAGGCTACCATAGTATCCGTACAGGAAGATGGTAATGTTAAGAACATGGATAATAATAGTTCCAATTTTTGCAGCATCCATGTACACCTGCAACCATCTGATACATGTAAATATAAAAAGTCTTCACTTGCATTTGAGGACTGCAAAAGGAAGACCACTTGTGAGGGAGATAAATTCACTCCCAATTTCCTTGTTGGTGATCACACAATCAGTGAAAAGAAGGTTGATATTGTCAACGGTGATAATATGGTGAAGGAATATTTTGGATCAGATCCAAAAGAACAAGAAATATCATATCTGAATCCATCATCTGAATTTCCTAATGAAGTGGTAGGCAAGCCCCCACCAGCTGGATGTGTACTAGGAAATTTGAAGGAGAAAAATCTGATGCAAAGGGAAGGACACAGTTCAGAATGTTGGACTCTCTTGCAGCATGATGAAGCTGAAATTCCAAGGCATGACATTCTTTCTGATTTTTATACAGATCACATGTCATTCCAGCATTCAGAGATACCCTCCACTTCACATCATGGAAGTGAGTGTGCAGAAAATTCAAAGGATGGCCAGTATGCTGAGGATGAGTTTTATTTGGTGGATTCATGCCACAAGAAAAACAGGCATATATGTCAGCTATTAGAAGAAGAAGCCTTCATGGAGGATATTATTAGTGAGCCACACCATTTGAGAGGGTCACTAAAGGAGGACAAAAAGAATCTTAGGGAAGCCATCAAAAACTTTGTTGACATCAATGCCTTGGTGGCCAGATGTTGTTGGAAAGCTTCTGGAGGAAAAATGGAAGGAGAATATTTTCTGGAGGAGTGCATAGCACTGAAAGAAGGAATTTCCAAGATGAAGGAGAGATATATGAACTTATTATCGGATAGAGAATATCTCTTCACGGTGGCTGAAATGTACCATAGTGCACTCAGGAAGGAAGAAGAAAAATCAGAAAATATCACTAATAAGTTAGAGATCACCAATAACTTATTGAAGAGCACACAAAGATCCCTTCAAAATTCAAAGTTACAGATATTTCAACTTCAGAAGGAGTTGAAGGTGTCACACCTTTCATGCTGCATGGAAGGAAATGTTTTGGGTATAATGGAGGAACCTCATGTGGAGGACAGCCATGAGGGAGGAGTAGATTTGCAGGTGCTTGTGAAAATCTATGAGGAAGAAAATCTGGGCCAAGCACTCATTGAGAATGAGAGGAAGGAGGAAGTGTTCTTATCCTTAATAAACATGGCTGAGCAAATTCCATATGGATCAGAAAATAAAAGTATATATTCATCCATTGATTGGGTGGTTAGAAACATCTTTGGAATGAAGACCTTGGGAGGTGAAGAATTT
>LPNX010553483.1:179874-344390 GCA_001517045.1 Pseudotsuga menziesii
TTATTACATCCTCCATCAAGTTCAGGTCGAAATCTAGTGAAGCCCATGCTTCACCTATGTTCACAGCCCCTTTGCTGGTCAAGATTCGGGCCTCCTGCCCCTTAATTTTGGAAGCCTTTTGTAATGGTCAGTAAATAATGTTATTTAAATTCTATAGTGTCAGTATACTCTGAAAATTAAATTTATAAGGTATATATATCTCATACCCTAAAGAATATCATCTCAGTTTCATTAAAAGATCCTATTTTATCACTGTATGGGGGGGAATTGAGTGAATATGAGTTTTGTAATGAAAATTACATGATGGGTAAGGGATTGAAATAAATTTTCATGTTCAGAGAAACCTTATTTATCTCTTTTATAAATCTCATGTTTCACAGAATTTAATTTGAGGTGATTTAATAGTCCTTTTAAGACCCTAGTTAGATTACTAGTTTTTAATAACTAGTTTTATTGAAATTGATGCAAAATAGGTTCTGTAAACTCAAAATAAGATATGTAAGTTCCTGTAGGTCAGTAACAGGCCTAATTTCCCATATCAACCTCCAGAACCATTTTTTGTTTGGTTCATACCACCCTTTTGCATCCTTCTCTGTGCAGGGTTCTCCTTGGCCAAAACTGCCAAAAATCCCAAATTCAACCGAAACTTGTTAGAACTTTCCAGAACATCAATGAACTGTATAAATAATTTATTCATGTTATATTAATACTGAAATAAACCTCTGCAATTTTCTAGAAGCCCCTGGTTGAAACAGACCGAACTACTCTCCTTGGTTGCACGGTTTGGCTGCCCAGAAGCGTGGTAGTACGTTTCCGCGGTGCGGATTCGGAACCCTAAATGGAACCAGATA
Organism: Pseudotsuga menziesii; assembly: GCA_001517045.1. Lineage (NCBI taxonomy): Eukaryota > Viridiplantae > Streptophyta > Pinopsida > Pinales > Pinaceae > Pseudotsuga > Pseudotsuga menziesii. Next base: position 180,726 of record LPNX010553483.1, read on the forward strand.
TAAATGTGTTAGGGGAGAGTAAATTCAATGTCTGATTGTCTTTGGTTGCTGCCCGCTGCTCCCTCCTTTTGTCTGCAAAATTTCCCAGAATAAACCCTTTATTTTCCCAGTCAGAGGAGTCATTGCATAAAATAGTTCCAGTTCGGAAATTTTAATACAATTAACAGAATTGGAGAGCTTTCAGGTCTGTACACCAGACTTGGAACATTACACATTATCAGAAAATAATTCTATGTATTGAGCTCTTCCTTTGGCACATTTATGCCCCGGTGTCCATGGTTGGAAGCATGTGAAGCACAATTTTTTTCGTTCAAAGTTCATCCCTATTTTGTCCTTATTTCTTATTATTTTTAGATGTATCTCTTTGCCAAAACTTCTTATCAGGTGAATCCTTTTTCCAAGGATTTCTTTCAAATCTGAAGTTAGGCTTGGGAGGAAATCTTGTTCTAGGAAGCACATTTTGAAGATCTCTAGTCAAGCTCATTGCACCTTTTAGGTTAGTAGGATTGTGGGATTTGAACAAAATTTTTAAGGGATCTGCCAAAACTTCAGTGAAAATAAATACTAACCTTCCCATAGATACATTAGCCACCTTAACTGATAAGCTTTGGAATTCCAACATATACTCAATAGGAGTCCCTACCTGCTTCAATTGTGCTAGTTCTTTGAAAGACAATTTTGGATCTTTTTGCTCAAACCTTTCTAATACCCTGTCAAAAAATTCCCCATATGTTTTAACCTGATCATGACCCAATGTTTTTAGACCATGTAACCACCATTCATTGGCATCTCCATCCAAGTGCAAAATAGCCATTTTTAAAGCATCTTCTTCCACCATTGGATTCAACTGAAAATACACATCCAATTTTTGCACCCAAGTGTTAGCAGAACTTTGAGATGAACCATCAAAAGTAGGGAGTCATACTTTACCTATGGAAAAATTCAATTCTTTTTTTTGGTGTAGAGACTTATTGTCCTCCTTATTTTTGAGTTTGTTTTCCATGGTGAAGTACTGCACAAATTTTCTACTTCTCCTACACTCTTCATCCAATTTAGCCCATTATTTTGTTATTGTATCAACTTCAAATTGAATGTTAGTCTCTTCTTTGGGAATAATAAATTTAGGTGTAGTAGGCCTTGGTGTGCTCTAAAATTCATGGGGTCTATTATGAGGTCCTGTTCATGAGAAAATGTGCTCACCCATTGTCTTCTTTTCTGCTGATTGTGAATTACCACTATCTCCTATTATCTCTTTGCTTCCCATTTGACTGGCCATCAATTCAAATCCTTTTGCTATCTGTTGGGTCATGTATACCATATGTTGGGTCATGTACTTGGATATTTCTTCAAACAAGGGTTTTAGAAGTTTGAGATACTCTATTTTCTCCTTAGTGTAGTCTTCTCCCTCGTGAGCCATAACTTTAGTCAAAGGTACTTTTTTTTCTTCTAGTTCTTCTTCTCCAAGCCGAGCACCTTTCAATTCAGATTCTAAGGGTGGTGGTTTATTTCTTTGACTCCTTAATAACACCATCAGGTTCCAAGACCATGCTCTTATACCACTTATAATGTCCCTTTTTTAAATTGTTTACCAAAATTCCGAATTTTCCATTTTTTTCACAATTTGGGCTCTTGACTAGTTTCAGTGTCTTGGTCTCCAAATCAGCCCAATAAATCCCAAATATTCAGATAATGTGTATGAATGATGTAATAAATTAATTATTATTTTTAGGGATTTATTATGGCCCTCCAATCACTTCTGAATTTCCTTACTAATTTTTGAACAAGATAGATAATTTTACTAGCAATTTTGGGCTCAAATCCCCCTCGGGGTAAGTGGTAGAAATGGCTTTCCAAATGTGAATAAACCCACTCTAATTCTTAAATTTAAGCATGGGATGTATAGAATACATTATCAAATACTCATATGCATAACCAATCAACCTCCCATGGATGTTATCACTTCTTTCAATCAGATATAAAAACTAGTTTTGGACCCTTGGGGAAATGAGGTGTAGTTTGCTCCAATTGCTATGAAATTCAACCCAATGTACAAAATTTATTAGTTACTGAACATGAATTCATTGGTTTGGTGAAAAAAAAGGAAAATTTTTCATCACTTGACGAGAGAACAGTAATGTTATAATGGGTTAAAAAAATTCTATTTGATGATTGTATACCCAAACCATTATGGGATTATTTGAGGAGGCATAGCTTATATCGGTTATCCAAGGTAGGAATACATGGATCATATGGGGTTTCATAGTGATCACAGGCTGGAATAAATATTATCCACATAATCGATGTTGCTGTTAAATACTTCTTTAGGGAATTATAGACCTTTCTGATGATGAAAAATAGAATAGGGGGGTGTTTTTTCCCCCATAATGTCATGTTATTCCCTTGTTTATTATTGTCGTGTGGGTATTTTACAACCCTACTTGGTCAGTTTCCCAACAAGGGAAAATTCCAAACTCCAAAAATTGTTGAGGGTGTTTCCCTTGCTGGTAGACACCCAACAAATCATAGGCGATACTGGAAAAGCACCTAGTTAGCAAATGCCCCAAATGGGTTTTTTTGGGTACAGGTCCCCACAATTGATATATGCTTAGTATAGGTATGGGTGTGGGCACTTGCACAGGTGCCTAGGAGGCCATATCTAGCCACCTATTCATGAAGGTATATGCATTCCATCCAAAATACCAACTTCCATTGTGAAATCAATAAGATCGACCTGCTCAATAAAGTTTACATTGTAGTAGTAAGATGTAAACCATTTTCAACAATTCAACCAAGGGAATCATCCAAAACAAGAAAACCCATATGATAAAGAAAGAATAAAATTAGCCATGTTGTTGATGTGTGCTTTTTAAAAATGGGGCGAATGTAAAATCAATATCTTGAAGTGTGATTCTGCCCACACACAAATATTTTACATGCTCCATGCATAAGATTATATATTTTATTTCAAAGATTGGATGAGTACTACCCAAACCAATTGAGCATATTTTATGATTCAAACGAGAATTATGTTCTTTCCTATTTCCATATATGGAATACACTTCTGTAAATTTGGTATTGCAACAAGCAATAGATCATCTAGCAGTTGAACCAACATGTTTATCGACTACTAAAATTCATAAGCTATTACCATAATATGTCATGTCTCTAAAATAGGAGTTACCGATTGATAAAATGTCAAATTTAGATGAGTATCATGATTTTGTTTCATCAAATGAAGGTATGGCACTAAGTTCTTCAGTAAAGTGTTCCAGAATCTGAGTACTCAATGTCTTGTGCTTCACTACAAGGGTTAGAATACATGAATGTTTTAGATGTTTACTAATGATGCTCTTGACCATCAAGATTTTTTTGCAGTGAAAAAAGTAATTAATCAGTCTCATGGCAAGCACAGAATACCAATGAATAATTAGTGAGTCTTTTTGAAGAATAAGCACATGCAGACACTAAGGATGTCCTTTCCTATTTAAAAGTCCAAAATGGATGATAATACTCTTAATACTAATAATAGGTGCATCTATTACAATTAACCAAGATAATCGATAGGTAACCACCCTTGCCACCAAAGTGTAGTCTCCTTGGGGTTTTCCACTTGTTTGAGAGGTACCTTTCCATTAACATGAAAATCATTGATAATCACCTCAGGTAGATAAGTGTTCCTCAAAAACACTACAATCCTCGCCTTAGAGAATTTACCCTTCAAGCCAGTTCGATACAGGAACAGATGGCATTGGTATTAATGGTTCAAATATTCTTTCCAATATGGTATTTTTCATATCTACATCAACAATCTAGGGACATGTGGGTTTAAGTCCCATCATATTTCTGTAACAAAATAAAGTTTACTTCTTGTGCAATAAATGCAAGTTTTTCATAGACAAGCCCCAACTTTCAAGCCTAAACATGTTTAATCCTTAGGGTATCATAGACCCTTCTATTCTATGTTACCATCAACTACATGTGCATGGTCTGTTTCTGGCAAATCAAAATCCCAAGACTTAAATCTCAGAAATTTTTTCATATTTCCCATTTTTGGGCAGAAAACTCATTTCTTAAGAAATAGTCAACATTTCTACTTAAAAAGAAGAAAATACAACACAAAAATAAACCTGTGAGAAATGGCCGACATAAAAGGCCCAAAAATAAACAAAAAGAAGAAAATACAACACACAAAAATAAACAAAAAGCAGATAAGAAAACATACATACTTAAGAAGGATCATGAAAAGTAAATTTCTCAAGGAGAGTAAAACACACTAAAGATCCCTTTCAAAAACTAAAAACACCTCATTTGTGGCATTCTTTTACTGCAAAACTAAGCCATGAGAGCAAGGAGAAACCCTATGGTTGGAACTTGGAGGTTTCCACAGATAATTTAGCACAGTTGGAGCCTTGGAGTCTATAGAATTCTATCTTGAGGATTTTGACATGTATCAGAATCTACAATATAAGAATTTTGGACATCTTTGCACACGGTTGTATTTAAACTCAAAGTTTTCTTTGTTGGGAATTTTAAATATTTAAATGTGTATTGTTTGCATTGTGAAATCGAATAATATGGCAGGAATCCAAAGCATCCAATCATTGATATCACAAAGCATGAAAAACCCTGCCAACCAAAGGAAAACGTGTCTCCATTAAAAGAATTCCTAGATGCCAAAATGGATTTGAAACTAGATTGTGGAATGCTATATAGTCTGCTCATTCATACAATGGAATACGTTGCACAACATGATCAAGGGATTGGATATTTGTCTTATGAATTTCAGACTAAAGACCCCTCTTCCTACCACTCCCATTTAGCCCACCCAATTAGTCAAATCTTTGCCAAGGACTAACCCAATAGTAGTGTTGTTCAAATCCATGGTCTTCCATCACTTGACAATCTTTGGGATGTGATAGGACATTCATATATTGATGCATCAGTTGGAAATCCTTTCTTTGCAAATGGCATAACATTCAATGTGTATAGGTCATATTATTGAAAAGAGACAGAACATGATCTGGTTTGGAATTTTTATTGTTGTAATTTATTATATTTTTTGTATTGGAAATTTGGGCAATACTAAGAGGAAGGTGAATCAATATTATTCACTTTTAACAATTAAAACCACTTTTAACTTATTTATTCACACACATGATCAACAAGACACAAGAAACACAAATTTTATAGTGGAATCCCAATTGGGAAAACCACAAATACTTCCTATTACTACAAAATTATATTTACAAATAGTTTATTCCTGCTACTATAGACAAGGATGGTACTACACCTTATTTACTAGAAACTACTAGAAGGAGGCTACGACCCCTTGTTTTATCATCTACAATGGAAAGGATGATTCTACAACCTATTTACCAACTAATACTAGAAGGAGCATTAGAGGAAATTTCAACTCAAAATGGGCCTCCTAAAATGAACTAATAAAATAATAGTTAAAATAATAAAATAATATTTATTAATTTTGGAGGAAGAAAAGAACAAAACTATTTTTTTTGTTTGTATTTTTGACATATCTCCCCATGTTTTTACTCAAATTTCGATCGCGAGAGCTCTTTGGATGCGGAATTAAATTCCGCATCCAACGAGTACCCACTCGGCATACTTTTGACGGATCCCGCTACCCCAAAAACAAGAAATACCTGAAAAAATAGAATGATGACATCATCATTTCGTTTTTTCAGGTATTTCTTGTTTTTGGGGTAGCGGGATCCATCAAAAGTATGCCGAGTGGGTAATCATTGGATGTGGAATTTAATTCTGCATCCAACGAGCTCTCCTGATCGAAATTTGAGTAAAAACACAGGGAGATATGTCAAAAATACAAACAAAAAAGTAGTTTTTTTATCATACCTATCCCCAAATTTATATTAAAAAAGTGTTTAATACCTATACGGTATTTCAAATTTAAAGCAATTTCATTGGATAACACATGATGACATGGAATTTGAATAAAATTTAAAAGACCCATTTTGAGTTGAAATTTCCTCTAATGGTTGTGACCCCCTAGTTGATCAACTACAACGGAAAGGATGCTTCTACACCCTATTTACCAGCTACTACTGGAAGGAGGTTGCAACCCCCTAGTTTATCAACTACAACTGAAAGGATGCTTCTACACCCTATTTAATAGATACTACTGAAAGGAGGCTATGACCCCCTTGTAGGCATATAGCTTGTCTTAGCACCACCCTACCACCTTAGTAGGATTTTACCAGACTTAAAAATCTCCTTATATCTTTAATACTGTCACTGGTTACTCATTACTTCCTTGGTCTCTGCTCTGCTGCTGTTGCATGGATCTAGATGACAGAGACACCTTACTAAACTTGAAATATTTGCTTATAAATACATTTATGATCGTTTATATTTCTTTACCATCGTATCTCTTCACTTTGGAGTTTCACAGTTGCGCCCTTTCAAACTGGAGTCATTCATGTTCATCAAACACATCACTTCATAACATGTGCCTCTTCATCAAGCGTGTTTCCTACTTCTTTGTTTAATTATTTTTAATTCTGTTTAATTTTAACAGTCACGACCTTCCGCAATTTCCTTTCCAGAACTACCTTTTCGCATCCACCTTTCCACAATTACCTTCCGCAATTATCTTTTACAAAATTGCAGATTGCAGGCAATTACCTTTCCACAATTACCTTTCCGCAATTAGCTTTCTACAATTGTCTTTCCGCAACTACTTTTTTGTAGTTTTCAGGAACTCATTCCTTCCACAATTGCGGGTTGCAAATTGTGGATGTGCATTTTGAATTTTCTCGAAAACTGCTTCCGCAATTACCTGTATGCAATGACTTGTGGGTTGCAGGTCTACATTTCAATTTTTTGAAATTGCTTCTGCAATTTATGGATTGTAGATTGTGGGTCTGCTTTTCACAAATTCTCAAAAGAAACTTCCACAAATCTCTTTCCGTAACACTATGAACCGTCGATTTCTTTGTGGAATCCACCTAGTCCGTTGGTTAATTATAAAACAAAAAACTTCACTTTGGCGCTCCGGAATATTATCTTCCATGCACATTTACTTTGCGGATGCTTTTCCTGTCATTGCTCTATTTTCTTGATATGATCTAAGCCATCCAAACTCTTCTAAATAAGCTAACTACAACTCCACGATTCTACATTGATTGATCAGAGGATCGATCAAGCTCGATCAGACTTCGTTGAACTTGATCCCCTTGCTAGATCCCCTCATAATTCTTTCCACCCTTATCACATACGCCACATCACCATACATGTCATGTCCTCACTTCCTTTGTTATTCCTTTGTGTTATACCTAGTTTACCCTGGCATCATGTTTATTCGTTATTCCTTTGTCATTACTGAAGTCCTTTGACATCAATGACAACTATATTTAACAATTTGTTGAAGTGTTGCATGACATTTGGTACTTATACATGTCTTTATTTTTTCACTTAAGAGTACCATGGCACTCCCCATTATTATTGTGTCTTGTTGATTATACTTTCCATTGTTCAGTTCCATTGACATACTTTGGTCACTCGTGGACATCAATAAAATTATCTAATATTGTTTGAGTAGTTTTACTTGGGATAAATATATTAGTACTATGTATGCCATTAATGAATCAAATATTGCATTGTATCCTTATACACATTTCACTCATTATTTGCAGTCAATTCATGAGAGGAAACATCATAAGAAGAAAGTATTGAAAATAGTTTTTGTTCATTAATTAAAAGGATACACTTCAATCCTTATGTTTCGTAATTATTTGTTGAATTATGAAGGATGGCATATATTTTTCTCTCAAAACAAGGAGAGAAAATAGGAATTTCCTTTTTATGTGTCATTGTGTACAAACTTGGCAATGTTTACTTTGCAACAAAGTCTTTTCTTGTTCTTTCAGTGGAAACGGGTTTTATTTTGAGATTACCATTTAGATGTCCCATAATAAGTTTGAGATTACCATTGACTCCATTTTACAATTGTTATTCTAAATTTATGTTGGATAGGGGTTGTCATTTATTCATGGGGGAGGAATGAATGTTTTCATGTGATTTGAGGTGCACCAACACATATGTTTTCTATATTTCAAAGGTTATTTCAAGTTCTAAGAGGGGCTTACACAAACTTTACTACCTAATCAAAGTATTCAGATGAAGATGGTGAATTTTCTAGGCTATATGTTTTCAAGATGACCATTCTCCTTATCACTCCAACCACTTTGCTTATGGTAAATATTGTTTCTATAGTAGCGTGTGTTTCACAAACTATTGATGGTAGTTATGAATTGGGGGTCCCCTATTTGGAAAACTATTTTTCTCTTTGTGTGTGATTGTCCATCTTTATCTCTTTTGTTAGGGATTAATGGGTCACCAAAACATATGCCCACCATAGTCATTGTTTGGTCAATTCTTCTTGCATCCATATTTCTCCCCTCTTTGGGTGAGGATATATCTTTTTTCAACAAGTCCACAATCCTCAAACACACAACAATGTGATATGAATTATTAAATACCCATTGACAATGTTCGTTAGTACAAAATGAGGAAGTAAAATACTTATTTGAGGTACAAAAATGTATCAATTTCATTGTATGGACATTTATGGAATTAGCTTAAATATAATCTATATTTGTATGGTAGTTTGGGAATATGTTTACCAAATTCTATCCTTGTCTGAAATAGCTAGTGTTTCTTTAGTGCAATAATATGAACATGAGATATAAATATTCGATTGAACGGAACTAGAAATGAATCTTAACAAGCAAGATTCTCTCCAGAAATGGTATGATTGCAAACTCAGGCCTAGAATATGTAAAGGTAGTATGGATGTTGCACTTGAAATGCTTAGTCTCCCATCTACAAGAAAACCAAATTCCTCACATATCTCATTTGTAACTTAAAGGTCTATTTAGAATTCACTAACCCCCTCTTACCCATTTGTATCTTGCACGTGGAATAATTATTACTTATTTGATAAATATGACCGAATACTCCTAATCCCTGTGTTACACAATATTACCAAATTGATATGTTGTTAGCTTATATCCTGGGAGAGCTGGCAGAACACCAAGTAATGATGAAGTGGCATTTTGGAGAGGCAGATAGGTTACATAGGAAAGTTTAAAATGGTTATCAGAAAATGGTTACAAAACCATTGTTGATCTAAGAGTTGAGAGGATTGAATATCAACATTATCTTGCTACCATTGAGAGGGCCATTTTTTTGGGAAATATTTAGTTGGTGCATTTGCCAGTGGAAGTTGGGACGGTGCCAACAAGAGAGCATGTTGAGAATTTTGCAACCCTGGTAGTGATTCATAAAAACACATCTCTTTATATCCATATCTAGGAAGGGTTTTGGAAAAAATCTTCCATGGTATGAAGATGGTGATAACTTGATTTACGAAGCAATTCACATATGGGATCAAGTAGCATGTCCAAAGTTGAAATCAGATTTCAACTGGGAAATAGAGGACTAACTTTTAGAAAATTAGATATCAACTAGGAAATAGAAAAAATGGAGTCTGATTCATGATTTATTTTGTTACAATTTAAATAAACATGAAATACTGCACTACTATTGTTGAACAGTTCTTTATAATAATATGACTGAAAAATATAATCTGGACTCTAGAGCACTTTCCCAACCTTTCCAACTGTAACACCCCGGTTTTGACCCCGTTTGAATTAAATGTATATGTTGTATATATCGTAATAAATCATGGCATTGAGCTAAAGGAAAAATCCCCACCACTGAATTAACGTTTTATGTTTCAGCGATTAAAATCATTGCCGATGGCATTTCGTGCTAGCTGGCACATTATAATTTTCGCATCATGTAAATATGCATTTTAATTAAAAATACCCACAACCAGCTATGTCTATGCAACAAATAATGAGATGGGGGCATGATTTTCCTAAGGATAAGGAGGGGGAAATATTTAACCTTTAGGGCCAATGGGGAAAGCCAAATGTCAATGGGAGAACCCATCAAACAGTCAACTACTTTTCTTGTCTCATTCACCCAATCATTTAATTCTTCCAGAAATTGGTTGAAGTAGTTATTGCATGGGAATGGGAATAGTATGGGCATGAAATTCGAATTTGGGGAAACCCCATTTTTGGGGAAACTCATTTTTTACCTTTGGGGCAAGTAAACACCCAAAATGCATGCCCATTTGGTCATACATCCATGTCATCCATTTCCTCACGCAGTAAAGCTTGGGAGTTGTCTTACCTTCTCGATTTTTCCTACTGTGATTCTCAATCACGATTTTGGAGATGCTGGGTGTTTCTCTCATCATCCATCATCCACGTTGGGACTCTCTCAAATGGATGGAAGTTTCTCTATGTGTCAAATTCATTTTTGGGTCTTCTGTGTATATTTTCCCTCATGTGGGAAATCATTTCTTCCTTTTCCTCGAGATGAGAGATTCGTTTTTGTAATGGTCTATGGTTGGGTTTCCTTACCCACGATTTTTATCGCATTTCTCCATCGTTTTCCAAGCTAAAAATTGATTTTGGCTCCTAGGGATGTTTTACCCACTTACCATTTCTGATTTTAGCTTACAGGGCGTTTTTGTCCATGCCCAACACTGTAATTATTGTGTATTGATTTCATTTTTTGCCACATTAGGTCCAAAATGTCCCAGGGATACGAATTTATGTTAGGGGGTTGTTTCCACCCACCTCAGCAATTCATTTTGTTGCCAAACTATTTTCCTCAACCCATAAATTGTGTAATTGTTGTGTATGCAATTGTGTTTTGGTCTAAATCTAGTTAGGAGTTGAAGAGGTAAATTTCTTGATAACCCTAGTGCATAAAGAGCCTCACTGAGAGATCTTGAGGGTTGATTATTCCTTACTACACATCCTGAATAGCACTGGAAGAGAATGTATCGTTTGAGGGACTATATAGCAGAGAAGGAGATGATTCCTTGTGTTGGGTGTGTACGTGTTGGGAAATCCAAGTTAGATCTTGTGTAGGTGTCCATGGCTCTATGGTTGAGCTCACTAGCTTAGAAAACAAGCCTTTCCATCCCCTTGGTCGTCTGATAAAACCAAACATAGTTTTGGTTTGACTAAGTTTTGACATATATTTGGCTATGTATGATCTTGCTAGTGTTCCTTATTCCTTGTGGAAATCATGCCCAGATCGGGGGTGGTAGTGCTGCTAAGAGATTGATGAGCACACTGGCCTATGGTTGGGTGGAACGTTGCAATGACATAGCTAGTTGCGGACGAGCTTCTTCATAAGATAAGTATTCTTGTCTATTTCATCTCTGCAATTGTATTTGTTGCTTAATGAAAATGATGAACATGATAAATGCTTGAATGGAATTTAGTTTACTTATGTTGTATGATAAATAATTATGCATCTATGCATGTTTTAGTTCAAAGCATTTCATTTTATGTTCATGGGGCTAGTTTCTCGGGTAGATAGTATTATGGTAGCGTCCTCTTCGCCGGTCGAAGGGTTGGGGACGTTACACCAACACTTTTTTGCGATTTGTATCATTATATCTTCTGTAGAAAATGCACTTTGAAGGGTGTAGCCTTGAATATCTTACGTCCATCAAAATGTTTCTATTTATTCCTTAAATACAAGTCAGGGACCTCACTTAAAATGATTATATAGAAATGGCATCGTTATTACTATCGATGGATTCTTAAAGCGATATATGGGTTCAAGTTTCAAGTGGAATCTGTCTATTTAAATTATGGTGTTTACTTTTCACCTCTCATACATCATTAATGTAAAATAAACATGAATGTGAGCCTTGGAAATATGGTGAATGAGATCCATTATGTGATAAATGCAATACCTTTCAAGGGATCTATTCTGAACTCTTATGTTGTCTTCAAGATCTAAAACATTTTTGCTAGTTTATAGAACTAAATCTTTAAACTTCAAGGAGGGATCAGGACTAATTGGATGATCCTCATTTAAAATTGAGGAAGCAACATATGTCACCAATACCGGATGCTCATCATTTACATCACATCTAACCACCATACTCTCTTAAAAACGAACATGGAAGATGGTTTATTTTCTTGCATTAATGCACGCTCAAGTATTTTTTTATGTATGAGAACATCTCCTTCCCTGTCTACAGTCACATCCAATGCATACATGGAAGTTAGCTGATCAAAATGGGCTTGTATCTCTTCTACAAAGTTTGGGATTTTTGACTGCTTCATCCTAAATCTGAACAAATCTTATGTAAACCTCCTTCCAGTTTCCAATATTCAGTGGTGCATATGTACTCTCTCTGCCACTCTCATTTCTCTCTGACTCCAACATGTTTCTATTTCTATAGATATGCCCCACACGAGCAAAGCATGTGCCCACACTGCAAGAATATTTTGCTGAGAGGGTGGATGATAGTATTAATGTAGGTTTATTTCAAGATGCAAGGGAATTTGTTGAACAAACTTTGGTCCTTGATATCTATCCACTTATGAAGTTGACTTCTTGTAGCCTTTTTTTCCTATGATTTGTCACTTTTTAGCAGAGGGAATTAGGATTTGGGAGTGTGATTTTGTGAGAGAATATTTCTCTTTATTTCCTTCAGTATGAGCTAAGTATGATTCTTGCAAGGCCTGAAACAAGATGATATCCTCTTATTTAGTTTTAAAATATTGCTTTGGATTTACTTCCTTTGGGCCTCCTCCAACCTTGTTTTTTACTATTTTCCAGTCTGAAGATGTTTCAAGATTTGATGAGGGAGGTGATATTATTATTAATAATTATATATAACATACTAGGAGAAGTTGTATTTCCTTCATTTTTTTGTCATATTGATATTTTTGTTTTGTATATTGCATCACAACAATAGGAGTTGGATGAACACTTTTCTATTTTTACTTGACTGTAGAATCCATAATGAATATCATGAAAGATTTTTTACTTATAACTTTTCAAGATTAATCTAGTTGTAAACTAATTTTTGGTACAATTATTTTCAACATTTGGGTTTGTTCATCAGATTTCTACTTTCGAGAAGACTTCAAGTTTTTCAGGTTTTGGAACTAAAACAATGTAGTGTGACAATGTCGATGTTGTGCAAGTCTCAAGCGAAAATGAAGACATGGACATGTATGGGGACTGTCATGAATATTTTGGGATATGTGTGAAACTCAACATTACTATTTGGGACTTTTTCCTTCTAGTGACTACCTTAGTGTATCTTTTCATTATTGATAAATAACACTACTAGCTAATTTCTTTCTTTTGGTTTCATTTGAGAGTGCTTGCTTGTGGGGTTTCACAAGCATTCTAATGTTGTAAGCATCCACATTATAAACATAGTTGCATTGATTCCTATTTGTTATGTTTTGGGATCCATCTCTCTAACTGTTCAACATACTTTAAATATAAGAGAATATATTTATGTTTAGATGTTATTTTCATGTGTTTTTTTTTTGCTGCTAAAATTGTGGAAAGTTTGTTGACATCCTCTTGAGAATTTTAGAATCCTTTTCTTTGAGAAATTAGAATAGGGGAGGGTTGATGAGAACTACCAAATGGTGATGATAAAACTTATTGTTGTGGTATGGACCTTCCTTATACGATGATGATAAAACTTACTATTGTGGTATGGAACACTTATGGACTATATTCCTTGAGAGAGAATATAAAAGTTTGACACCTTGGTGCATGTGTTGTTGTTCTTGAGCCGCTCCACCTCTCCCTCAGTCTGCCAGGGCTGCTACTTTCTTGTCCTACTTGTTTCTACTGTTTGAAGTGGGTTGTGACCCTTCATCTGACTGCTAGGGTGTTGTTACCTGTAGAACCTAGCTGTGACCTGTGTATTTCCTTTTGGGATAAGTTGTGAACTTTGTGATTCTCCTATACAGAGCCTCGACCTATCAGGGTTGATTAGAATAAGTCATGACCTGTGTGCTACCTTTTGGGTTGGGTCGTGACCTGTGTTCTACCTTTTGGGTTGGGTCGTGACCTGTGTGCTAGTCTTGGAGTTGATATGTGACCTCCTGTTGGACTGTTAGGATGGGGATGACCTGATTGAGGGATGAGAAGTATGAAATGTGACCTCTTTAGTTGGGCTATGACATTCTTGGTGATTATTGACAGAATTGTTACCTTCTTGGGTATGCTTGAACTGAACTGTGATTTTCTTGGGGCTTCCTGGACTAAACGATTTCCTGTATGAACTTGCTTGAGAAGGTTGTGAATTGTTTGGGGCTACAAGAAGAAACCATGACCCTGTTTTAGTGGACTAATATATATGTTGCACTGTTTGAGTGTGCTAAGCTGTAAGAAATCCATGGGATTTGTATGGGATACAAACTGAGCTCTGGTTGTGTGTGGAATGTAGTCTTTACCTAATATTTTATGGACTGTTGTTTCTGGATTTGTTGCTCCAGTAATTGGGATTTCCTTACGGTTCACTTCAAGAAGACCCAAACAATCAAATAGTTCAACAGATATCTTAGTCCACTCAAACATGGTAATGGTTTCTTTTAGCAACCCCAAACAACTCACAACCTTCTCAAGAAATCCATGGGATTTGTATGGGCTACAAACTAAGCTCTGGTTTGTGTGTGGAATGTCATCATTACCTGATATTTTATGGAATATTTTTCTTGGTCTGTTGATCCATTAATTATGGTTTCCTTGATTTTCATTTGGGTTACCTTGACTGCTACTATAGTTTACTAAACCAATAGTAATTGAATTTATTCTCTCTCTCATGTATGCCCTTTGTTCCTGTAGTGACTTGTCTCTTAATAGACAAGTTCTGATCTAAAAAAATATTGTTAAGTATAAGGAATATTTCAACTCTCCCAGTGGGTTATCTTATTTTTTTTCTTTGTACTTTGAGTTAGATTTACTATTGTTGTTATTTATTGTCTTTGTATGCTTTGCAATTTCTTTAACATAGGGACCTTAGGGAGTGTTAAAGTTGAAAGAGATGAAAATTATGCTTTAAACATATCTTGTCTAGTTACAATGGTACTATTTTGTTTCTAGTACTTTTTTGTCATTGCTTGTCATGGTTTATATATATTAGAGATGGTTTGCAATGGTTTATGTCCTTTTTCTTATCAGATATATACTGCTAATTTTAAATATCAAAATCTAGTTGGCAGTTTCCAAAAGTTGTAGTTGCATTGATTCTTGTTTGTTAGGTTTTTGGGATGCATCTCTCTATGTCAAGAAACTTTATCACCTGTTATTGTTTAAATAGGCATGCCAGAACTGCTTCAAGCTAGAAAATTGGCCATGGATAAAGGACAAGAACATGGACGTAACGAGTCATATGTTAAGCAACTCTTAGATTATATTATTTTATCCCTTGATGAAGCATTACATAGAGTAACAAGACAAACTCTCATTTTAAAATGTTAAACTTTTCATTATTTATGTAGTCAACAACTTAACAAAATATGATTTATTTTCCTCTAAATAACATCTATTTTCACTCGATTGGATAACATAGTTTATCTGGCTTACTAGGAACCAGAAACATACATCCTTACAAATATGTTAACCTCACTAAATGAATGCATTCAGGTGATTAACTGAATTGGAGAATTCCATAGAACACTCTTAAAATTGTTCAAATTATCATTTTTACCCTATTTTGATGAACTTGTTTCCTTCATCACTCCGATGATGGTAAGAAAACACATGTGATAATGAAATAAATGCATTGGTTTTGCATGATGAATATTAAATACATGTTGGTTATTCCAAAAAGGAAATTTGAAATTGCAATGCATGTGCGACCATTCACTAAGGTTTGCATGGTAGTCATTATGGTTTTTTATTAATATGCTAAGCATCTGGAAAGTTCATGACAGTTGTAATAGTGGATCTCTGTTCTCTATTGCTATGTATTCTCTCTTATCAGGAAATTTTCTTATTTTTTATAAGTCATTCTCTGCAATCTATATATTATACTCTAAAGAATTGCTGGGGTTTTCCATCCTCTATATTATGAGGATTTTCCCTAGGATACATATTGTGGTGTGGATGAATTATTGTGAGTGATTGAATTATTAATTGTTACAAGTCCTCAGCATATCATTTATAAAAGTTTTAAAGTTCAAAAATCTCCATTATTGCTCAAAACATTAACATGGTATCAATGCAAGGGTGTGCAAGAGCTTAGTTTGCGCAAGAAACTAAAGCCTACATAGATCTTGAAGTATTGAGAAAAGAGCTTGAATCAATGGCATCAATATCCATCCAACCGAAAGACCAACTTGTAGGGTGAATTCAAGAGCAAGTCAATATGCACCATTTTCACCACTTTTCAGGAGACAAATTTCATGGAGCATTTATGATCAATCCATGAGGAATCAGACAAAACCGTTGAAAACCACTTCCCGAAGGGGATGATTTATCTTATTTGTGAGAATATTTCAAAAATTCACAACTGTTTGAGAGATACGATAAGGTATTTGAAGATTATATTTTCAAAATTTGTGTTATAGTCATCTTTTCAAAACTGGAAAAACTGGCTGAATGATTCATGGATTTATGAATTGGGTATTATATTTCTTCAATGGATATTGTGTGTAATGAGATCATAATAGATTTTGTAACTCATTCGATGAAGAAGATGATGATCATTGGACTAATGTTTTACTAAAGAAGAACATTCACTCTAGGTTGTATGGGATCTAGTTTCCTCATGCAGAGATTCGCTACCCCATGCATGCACTCAAATTTGCAAAGACATCAATACTGAGAGACTACAGTAATATCCACAAGGAAGTAGAGATAAAGATGGATCCTCCAAAAACAATAAAAGATAACTCTTTGTATTTTTTATTATATGATATTTAGATCTATGTGATTTTAAATGTTTTCATTACAATGATATAGAGATCCATATTCCTAGGATTCGGAATTGTGAGCATATATTTTGATTGTCTTTCTTTTAATGGAAAATAAAAAAATTCATAAAGATATGGATATAGAGATGCATGATTTATTTATGAGATATGAATGTTGGGTTGCATGATTGTCCATAAAGATACGAATATAGAGATGCGTGATTATTCATGAGATATGAATGTTGGGTTGCATGATTATTTGATTATCATATGATTTTATAAAATCAGATTTTGTTTCATTACAATCTGTATTCTTGGGATTAGGAATGATGTTATGGTATAAACATGATTAAAATCATATGTTACTGTTACGGAGAGAAATTCCTATGGCTTGGGGTACCATAACAGACAGCTTGACTCCAGAAATCAATCCTTTCCTATATGCGAGAGAAACCAAATATCTAACACTAAAGGATCTCGATTCGTACCTTATTCTGGACGGTTGATGTAGATCCCCATTGAGCTTTCCAACTCCAACTTGAATTGATAAATTGCTTCCTCAACATTCAATAAACAAGACAGACATGCTATATATAATTGTGTTAGATCTACTCTAGCATATATAATCAATAACATATAAGCATTTGAAATCATCCATGGATCAAATATTCATTCAAATACACATTATTGGACAGGAAAAGATATTTGTATTAATATAAAACATAGATTACAATAGAGACAACCTATGTTGGCACGTCTGTGAATCGGAGAAACTGAGTCCCCCACTTGGGCCTCCACCACTTCAATCCTCCATCTCTTGATAGAAATCTCACAAGCAAAAGGCAAGCTTGGGAAGAACACAAAAGTTCTCCAAGGGACAAAGGGATGCAGACTCAAGTATAAGCTCCAACAACAATGGACTATAGTTTTCTTGCTCGGAATTCCTCATGCCTTCAATGTATCCAAAGGGTTCCTTATATAGCTCTTTAATGGGGTAATGAAAGGTCGAATCTAAACGATCTCAAGGAATATGGAAGGCCAGGAGACAAGTGAGTCAGATCCACATCAAGGAAAACTCCAAAATAATTTGGCCTCTTGCACACGTCCCGATGTACGTGGTTTTAGGGGTCAAACCTGTGTATATACACGAGAAAGGGTTTAAAATTCATGTATGGCAATTTTTGCATGTTTTTAGGGATGATCTTGGAAACATCAAAAGTACAAAAATGGTCCATGGGGTCTAAGGATTATGCAAAGGGACAGGGAAGGCCATAAAAATGTGATTCACAATGTGTGGTAAAATCAGCTATAACAGATGCCCCCTAATGTGTGAGGTCAGAGGGGTCATACGATGGCCGAAATACATTATAAGTCCATCCCAGAAGTGAAGTGATGAAGAACCTAGTGGAAGAACCATCCATCCAATCAACACTATACAATGATACAACTCTGCACATAACTGTAAATAGATATAGCAGTCCCGAATACATAAGAATACAATGGCCATGAATAGGCATGATACAATATAACATATGTAGTCATCACCACGTACAATATAAATAGATCAGAATCTCCATGATGAAGATATACAAAGGATCATGATCTCCATGAAGACTGAAGATATATAATGGATCAAGATCACCATAATGGTTGGAGATGTCTGACATATATTGGAATCAAGTCACGAGAGCTAAAATCTCATGAACACTAGCACGATCAAGGAGGTGGCATATAAGAGATGCCACCAATATGGAAGGTCTTCTACACAAACTGCTACAAGTACATGTCCTACTATGTGAATAGATATGTCGAGGTCAAACATAGTAGTCCATCGTTTGATTACCGATAATTGATCTATACCATTAACAGGCACGAGATCACCCACCGATAATGAAAATGGGAATCAAGGTACTATAGTGAAAACTAACAAGTGTGAATAAATGTGTTGAGGTCGAACACTTTAGAGAATCCATTGATCAGGGGACATTGATGTATTCCCAAAAATTGTCGATGGCGAGAGAACCTGCCACTAATGACTGCAAGTCTCAAGGAACTCAAACATGACTCTAGATTCCTATCCTAGAATAAATGATATGAATTCGATGGGATGAAATTTGCTGGAAGGAGGGCATTAAGGCATCCCCCATCATCCAACATGAGGTACTAAGCAAAGATGTATAATGTGGAAGGACTCGATCATAAGGTGCATGAACCAGTAACTGTACCAGGAATGGACGACATGCAAAGTCAAGATAATTGAGGAATGGCTGACTCAAGTTTCAACTTCCTTCAAACAAGAGCATAAAGGTGAATGGTGACTGAATGTAGGTAGCATAGACTCGATATACAAAATTGGCATAGTTCTGCGACACAGGAGGCATTGACAGAGGCTCCATAGGGACTGTAAGCTTAACCAGTCGGTGGAGATAAACTCAGAGAAACGAGTACAACTCATAAAGTCAAACTATTAACCCAACCAATGGATGCGATATAGAGTGTTCTATTCGAAGGCAACACAACTCGATTGCTTCCAAAGATAACATCTTTTCTTGTCCGGCTTTTTTGTTTTTCAAAATTTTTTGGACTTTTTTAGATATTTGAAAAGCTTGAAAAAGAATAAAATCGCTTTAAAGTTACATACTAGGAGGAGACAAGTGTCAAATGGGAAAACAAACTAGTTCCAAGCAGTGGAACATACCTATGCTCAATGCAAGGACACATGTGTAGGATAGCGACACTCGGGGAAAGTCCCCTCCCAGTAAAAATAGGGAATCAAGCTGCAAATAATATATAAAATGGATCTACGTGGCTAGACATGAGACAAGCTTGGGCTATATGGCTGATACTCAAAGTCAGGGAAGCTGGCATAAGGCTCAATAAGGTAGGCAAAGCTCATGATAATGCAATTACAACTTGACATAAAGGAGTCCTGGAGAAACATGCCAGCAAAAGATCAAGAGGAGTATGAGGCTCTTGCGAAATGTCATGGCGATACTATACAACGAACTCCCACCTCCTAAAAGACAAATTGTCGGCATGGGCACCAAATGCAAACAAGGAGCTAACTAGGGTACCCATGTAAGGTCAAGCTCTACCATTCACATCATGTCACTTATAAAATAGCAAGAAGGTTCCGTGACAAGATAGAATGGGTTCGTACCTAAGGTTATAATGAAATGGTCATAAGGTCATGCAAAATGCAAATGGAGGTGAAACTGAACCTATATTCATAATTTAAACATCATACCTGAAATCGACACTAACGGGTCAAAACAACGGTCGAAACGACGCTCAAAACGGTCTCCTACATCATAGATTAGTCAAAAACGGTCCAAAAGGGTCAGAAACTGTCCAAAACTATAGAAAGGGGGTAAAAAATTTCAAAAATTTGAAAAATTTCTATAAATAGTAAAAAATTCAAAACATTATATAACATTTGAAATTTTTACCCAATTGAGCTCTTAACTTCAAATGCAAATTCCGGGAGATCCAGTCGGCGAAATCCGACACTGTTTTTTCTAGGTAACTTCCCATGCCCCACTCTTTCATTTACATGTAAATTTTTCAATTTTCCATGGTACAATTTGATTTCTAGGCCATCCTAAATTATGTGCCTCGGCCCACATGGAAATCGAGGATTTTTCTGCGTATAGGGCTATATGCGGAAAAATGCCCCAAATTCATGTACATACATAGCTATTTAGCAAATAGTCACTATGCGGCCACGTTCAAGTTTTTCTAAGACATCTAATGACCCAAACTTGAATTAAATGTGCAGGATGGTTCTATAATGGAGGGAACGAGAGCACGGGGATGTAGAAGAAGCAGTACGAGGTGATCTAATGGCACAACAACCTCTTTGTGCATGCGAGCTCTACAAGTTTTGGTGTCTTGGTGGCTTAAGGGCCAAACTAAGACTACTGTAGATGCTAGTAGACTACTGGGATCCTGACTTAGAGTCATTCCAAATTGATGGGATGTCCCTCACCATAGAAGTGGAGGACATTTACTTTATTACTGGATTGTCCCAGTGGGGGGAAGTGGTGAACCTACATTCTCATGGGCCCAGAGGTGGCCTCACCATAGATGAGTACATAGTAGTATATTGTTATCTGGACACAGAGAAGGTCCAGATTCAGATCCCAACTAACTCCATATAGGTGCTAGGCCTAAAGGCCATACTACTGACACTCGACAGCATAACAGGGATAGCCTCACTCCACCAGGCCTCGCGTCCCCTGATGTTCTATGTAGTGGAGTGCATGAGACCCATGGTTTATGATTGGAGCACTAGGCTATTGAGAAACATGAAGCACCCGCCGAGTGCAAGATGGGTAGGGTATGAAACTTCAATTTCAACAGTATACTGAGCACGTTCTTCTTTGAGCGTGTTCTGGGATTGAGACCTAGAGTTGACGTTCTTCTTCATGGGGTTCGAGATCCGGCCCAACGACGATGGGCAGATGCGATGTGCAGACTAGGTGGAGGCAGGGTGTCCAACCCCTATCTAGCTGATTTCTTTCCATGGTGGTGGTGACAGATATTTTCCATCGATGATTACCCCTATGCGGGGAGATCCTGACATGTCTACCACCAGGATCAACATACAGTGACATTGGTAACGAATCCCAACCCTCTTTTTAAGTTTTGTGAATTATTTAATTTTTTTGTGTTTTTTGATATATATAGACTCAAAAGACATTTTTTTGCGTGACAACACATAGTGGCATCCTGTCATATGTATGCAAATGTAGGACCACGGTGGCCTGACGGCTTCCCTCGTCATAGACAGAGGGGAAGAGGAGATGACATTATGGGTGTGGATGCGGAGCGGATGCTCCAAAGCATTCATACCAACTTCGTGCAGCTGACACATAGGGTACCCATGGAACAAGCCGATGACCTGCTTGAGGCCATGCAACGTCAGGTGGTGGGTGTGCCACGAGCATGGATATGATTGTTTTGACGGCTAGCTAGATCTGTGGTGACATTCCACGATCAGAATCTCCCTCCTCCTCCCCAAGCTTATATACCTGGGAGTGGTACATTTTGTACTACCGTGTATTTATATTTTGGTGGCTCGGAAGCCCCATTTTTGTATTATGACACTTATGTATTATCACATTTTGGATGTTTAACTAATTTTTTTTATGATGATCGGTTTATTTATTTACATATGTAAAAATGTATGTTTGTGATGAGCTTATTGTCTGTGAAACAAATGCCAATCTAACACATAGTTAGCATATGAGCCAGCAACTTGATTATAAATTTTTGAAACATGTATGTATGTTAAGTTGTCAAATTTCCGTTCTAACAATCTCACACATAAGAATATTCGTAATAATGTTGAATCCCTAACATGATACAAGCCATTAAGTTGTGACACTACTAACTCTGAATCAAGACGTATCTCAAGAGATAGAACACTATGTCAAATGGCATCCCGTAGAAGCTTGATAATGGCACTATATTCAGCAACATTGTTTGAAGAGGGTCATAAACATATGCCTCCTGAAGACAATACATGACCCGTAGGAGTATAAATAACCCAAGCAGTAGAGGCTGAGTGTTGAGTGTGGTGGCTAGCACCATCTGCAAATCCTATATCGATGGAAGAATCCATTCACATCTACCATAAGAAATGAAAGCTAATCAACAAAACTGATCACCATAAGAAAAACCTAACTATGCAAAATACTGTACAATAATATACAATAGTCAGCCCTGGCTGAGAATCATGCGTAGTACTTTTTAAGATAGAGCCCATTTCTAGGCTCCGCCAAGGCCGTCCCTTTGTAATCTACTAACTCATATGCACCCTTCTCTAACACACGTTTAACAACGTAAGGAACATGCCACATGGGGTTAAATTTTTCTGCCCCCAAGGGTTCTTTAGCTTGATCCCACAAAAGGACCAAATATCCTTCACTAAAATTTCTTGGACAGATAGATTTATCATATGGGACCTTAACGCGACGCTTATTCACTTCTAGATCCACCAAGGAATCTCGACGCTACTCATCAAGCTGCTCTAAGTGGACCAAACGTTCTTCCAATGGGGAAGTGTTTGGTAAGAGCTCTATGGATATCTTCAAAGAAGGGATTTCACACTCAACCGACAATATAAACTCCACTCCATGTACAAGCTGATATGGAGAAAAAATGGTGGCAGTCTTAACCGCGGTCCTATAAGCCCACAAAGCAGGATATAACATGATATGCCAATTGGTATTGCTTTGTGCAATGGTTCGTTGGAGAATGGACTTGAGTGATTTGTTCATTGCTTCAACCTGTCCATATTCTTGAGGGTAATAAGAAGAAGAATACTCTTGCTTATACCCTAACTTCGAGGCCAAATCTTCCATCATCTTATTCTAAAAGTGCCTACCATGGTTAGTGACAAGTTCTTTTGGAATACCAAACCGAGTAATGATCTGGTTGAATATGAAATGTGCGGCTGTCTCACCATTGGATTTAACTGTGGGCATAGCCTCAGCCCATTTCATGAAATAGTCAACAACCACGATAATATGATGATGCCCCCAACTGAAACTAGGTTGCAATCCATGAAATCAAGCCCCCACTTAGTGAAGGGACCGGCGGTGATAATAGGATGTAATGGGGCAGGATGTGAGCCCATATTGCATGCAAACACTTGGCAAGGGTGGCACTTCTTGACCGCATTAACACAATCCTTAAAGATCGACAACCAAAAATAACCTGCTCTCAATATTTTTTGGGCTGTAGAAATCCCAGATAAATGACCACCACACGCCCCTCCATGGAAATCATTTAGCACAAGCTTAGCCTCCTCGTGAGTTAAACAACGGCATAAAATGGAATCTATCTCACGACGGTACAATGTTTTATCCACTATGAGGTAATTCTTGGATACGTGACGTAACTGTCATCGTTCATCTCGTAAAAGGTGAGTAGGGACATTCAATGTTTGTAAATATATGATAATATACCCATACCATGGATCCAAAGTTGAGATCAGGAAAATGTGCTCATTGACAAACGTATCTTCACAAACTTCCTCCTCCTCTTCGCTTGGGAAATCAGATATAAGCTCCGCAAAAATCAATGATTTCTTCAATTTTGCTGAAAAAAACTTGAGATCGAATTCTTACAAGATGACAATCCACTTATTATACTTTCCCCCTATCATCCTTCTAGTGAGGATGAACTGAAATGGATTGACATGGGATACCACCAAGGTCTGGCGAAGGAGAATATAGTGTCTCAATCTTTGAACCGTATGAACAGTAGCTAAGGAAAGCTTCTCCACATGGGAATAACGAATCTATGCATCTATAAGGTTTCATCTCAAATAATATATGACATGCTCTTGGAGCTCCTCATCCTCCTGAACCAAAACCATACCAATCATCTCCATGGGCATGGCCACATAAAGTAAAAATTCATGGCTATAGTTGGGTGGACTAATCACCAGGGTCAATGCTAAGGCTCACTTAAGTGCATTAAAGGACTCCTGGGCTCACTCATCCCAATAAAAGGTAGTGTCCTTCAAAAGATGCATAAATCCTCTAGTCAAATTGGCAAAGTTAACGACGAATCTCTATAAGAAGTTTGTCATGCCTTGCAAACATTGAAGATGTCTAATGTTTCTCGGGGGAGAAAATTGAAGTATTGCCTAAACCTTCATAGGGTTGACCCTTATACCCTCCTTGGAAACAATGAACCCTAATAAGCGACCAGACTTCACACAAAAGATGAATTTATGAGGATTTAACCTGACCAAGTAATGGTGACACCTTTCGAACACTAATCTCAAATGGTAGGAATGACGCATCCTCTAATGAGAATGAGTAGTGAGGTCATCCAAAAAGACTTCAATAATTGATTTGAGATCATGGAAGATCAAGGTCATAGCCCACTGAAAATTGGATCCAGCGTTTTTAAGGCCGAAAGGCATTTTCTGATATGAAAAGGTACCCCAAGGACAAATAAAGGCAGTCTTATGTTGGTCCTCATGTTTGATTTGTATCTGATTGTATCCGAGAAAAGCCGTCCATAAAGGAAAATACCTCGCTTCCTGCACACTCATCCAAAATTTGATCAATAAATGGTGTGGGAAAATTATCCTTAGGACAGGCACGATTGAAGTCATGGAAATCAGTGCATATACAGATCATTCCTTGTTTCTTATCAACCGAAATGGGATTTGAAACCCACTCCATCAGGGGAATGAGATAGATAAAACCAGCATTCAACAACTTTTCTATCTCAGTCTTAATCGTGGGTGCTTTTCTAAGATTCACCGCACGCAAGAGTTGTCGAACAAGCATATAACTGGGATAAGTTTTAATTTCATGATCAACAATGAGAGGGTTGATACCTGGTGTTTCCTCATATGACCAAGCAAATACATCACACAATTCTTTGAATAGCTTGGTATACTCTTGAATCTCAGCATGGGAACATTTTTCCCCAATATAGACATTCTCAATCTTGCCAGGATCATGAGAGATATTGATAGGAATGGTAGGAGATATATCAACCATGTTTCCATTAGCCATCAAACCAGGAGAGATTAATGAAAGCACGGGACTACCAATTCTCTTACTAAGAATCTCCCTAAAGTCTTCACACTCCAAATGGTCAAGCTTAGGAAGGAAGTAAGATCTATGATGCAACTTTTCCCAAGGTGGCTCAACTCCAGACATAGCCTCAATAATAGCTTCATCTGATGGAAAAACACTATCAAAGTAGTCATGTGTGTGAGAAGACTCAACTGCCCATGCAGGCAACACATATGGGTCCTCCTCCTCTGTTCACGAAGAGGAAGGACTAGGCTCTGCAACACATTCAATATTATCTTGATATGCTATCATAGTTGCAGGAAACGACACGTCTGTTTCGATGGGCTCACTTGAAGGACTTGGTGTAGGAAGAATCCAAGGATCTTCCATATGAGTGGTGTGAAAAAGACACTGAACACAATGATGATGAATCCTCACTGGAAGTAGACCCGATCATAAGAATAGGTGCATGACAACTAAATGATCCCATAAGGGATGGGTACACGCCAACACCCATACTCCCAATTGCCGGCTGAGAGTGCGCGACAATCAGGACAGAAGCTCCCGAAGATGCGGTAACACACAGATTCTTGAATGACATTTTATCAATCATAACTATCTTCCCATTAAATGGAAAGCATACAACTCGAAATAGAGAAGAAGATATGGCTTGCATACTGTAATAGATTGTATCCAAGGGGCATATCAACCACCTCAACCTCGATCGCGATGGTATTCCCTCCCAAACGGACCTTAAGAGAAGGAAGAATGTTTTACGACCGAAATGATATACCATCAAATGAAGTCAACATGGTAGCAGATTTAGACAACTCGGGGGAACCAAAACCCTTCCAACACACCAAAGACATCACGGAAGCAGCGGTGCCTTCGTCAATCACAGTGCATTTGATGGTCTTGTTAAGACATTCTACATGAATCAAGAGAGACACATAGTAAGGCAAGCGAGGCTGTAGTCCCACAGTTTCAAATTTGATGACAGAGGAAGAATTATCATCATTAACACCAAGAGCAGAAAGCAAAGCCTTTCTTTGCGAAGGACAACTCTGAAGTAATTCAAGTGCAGACATCGCACAAGGAGTGTGGCCCAAATCCTCAACAACAGAATAGTTCTGGGCGGCTCGGGCATTAGCATTGTGCCCCAAACACTTAAGGACTCCCTTAGGAATGCGAGGTGTAACTTCAGGTTTATCCATAGGGTTTCCAATATGCAAAGGACTCCCGGGTGGAGCAGGTTCCTTTCTAAGGTCTGGTTGTGACGAACCATAGTCCTTCACACAAGTCACAACCTTAGTAGCATGTACCATATTGATGCAACCATGACCATTACTAGCTTCTGACAGATCTTGATCTCCACTAGACTGATCATGGGTCCTCGAGTTCATATTTTGATTATGAGGGAAAGGGTTAGTCAGCATAGATGGGCCCTGCACTATGAACCTCGAGGCTTCTTCTATCCGAGGGCACAAGTGAGTGAGGTGGTCATCCTTACACAAATTGCAAGGAAACTTAACCTTACATTTAGGCTGCTTTTCCCCCCAGCATTTCGAGTGTTCCTGTCATTAGAATTGGAATTTTCATTCCTATTCCCACCCTTGTGATTGTTTTTACCCTTCTTCTTATTCCTTCCAGGTTGCTGGTTACCCTTTTGGTCTGACGATTGCACCGAAATAACACTCGCTGTTTGGATGGGTTGAGACGAAGTCGTGGCTTGTCCCGAGGTAGATTGGTTGATAGACAATTGACTCACCTGTTTCACAACTGAATCTGTAGGTTTGGTACTCGTACAACCAACAATGCCATCGGCATGTAGTCCAGGTTTGATCTTAGGGTCGAAACTAGAATGCAGAGCATTAGGAATGATCTTATATAACAAATCAGATTGAGCATAAATCAAATCCAATTCCTGCACCCTAAAAATGGATTCTTCCTCGTTCTGAACTCTGGATGTAGAAACATCCTTCGCTATATAAGTTAGTAACGATTTAAGGAACCATTCGAGGGGAAACTCTGGCGGTATGAAGGATTTAATCAATCTCTTCCATATATGCCACTCTTGGATATGGTCTGAGATATGTGTGGCTTTGTCTTGCCAAAATGTTGACAAGAGTTTCGTACCAACTTCGTAACGCATTGGTAGCTGGAAGTGGTTGAGAAAAGTCATAGCTAGGTCATTGAACAAAATGAATGGCCCCCTAGGTAACTCTATGTACCATTTCGTTGCAGGCCTTGTAAGGATGCATTGAAATAGACTTAAATGGATCGAATCTTCATGTAAGGAATTGGAAGAGCACCAAAGGTGAAATGTAGTAACATGTTCACTAGGATATTCTCCTATTTTGCCCTCAAATTTGGGGATGTCCGAGGGAAGCTTCATAGGGATAGCCGACCAAGCTAGGTCATAAGATACTGGATTGTTCATTAGTCTCGACAAGTTAGGCAAATTTAAAGTTGCAAGAAAAGGGGCCTAGGTTGAATAGGTCTATGAGATGCTCCCTAATAATTTTGGTTCACATAGGACTAATTACCGTAACCACCATGGCCATGGCCATAGTATCCTCCTCCCGTTTGACTTGTGTAGGGTGGCATGGAAGCACCATAATGTGGTGTACCTTGACTATTTTGGGTTACAAATCAATAATTCGAGGAGTAAGCGGGTTTTTGATACCTGTACCCATAAGGTGAATAAATCTGTGCATAATGTGGTCCATAAGAAGTCCCATGAGATGTCCCATGCGAAACTCCATAGGTAGGAATAGACCTTCCGGAAGTAGGAATATGACCTCCGGAAGTAGGAATAGGACCTCTCGAGACAACAGGAGGTACTTGACTTTAAGAAACAACTACGCGACTAGCAGCAGTATGCACATGACTCATAGCAACATTCCGGCCTGAAGGACCACATGAAAGATGGGGAGGAATAACATTTGAAGAACTAGGAATAGAGGATGAAGGGACATGTGAAACTATGTAAGTGGTATTCCCCACTGTCACTCGTCTTGGTTCTGGTATCCGAATAGGACTACTAACACCAGGTCTAGGATGAACATGAGATGTATCCTCCACCATAGGGATGGAGGGTGGAATGTGACTCATTCTCCCAAATCTCTGCGCATGGAAAGGAATGGGAATGCCCCAAGGCATAGTGCTAGGATCAAATTCCGACTCGACATGATGTGTCGGATCATGTGCAGGGATACCAGACATGCCATAACTAACATGACTAGTGCTTGCAGGTTCATGATGAGTCTCGTCACCCAACATCCAATACCGGTGACTTGTGAATGAGGGATCATACTCAGAGTGTGTAGGTATATCATGTGAAGGAGAGAACCTAGTGTGTGTAGGTATATCAGGTGAAGGATCATACACAGGAGTAGGATTTTATTCCCCAACCTCCTGAGGTGGAGAAGAAAACTTAGGAATTTCATCTTCATGATCTCCCATCGTGTGTGAATCAATGTGAGAAGTAGTCTGCCTGGACTGTCTGTTTCTCTCTCCCAAAGGAGGAGGAGATGTAGAAGGTAGAAGTCTTGCTAAATGACAAGAATGGTGGGGTGTTGCACCCAAATCCAAAATGACTCACAAAATGAAAAAAATCTCTAATTACGCAAACCCTAAGCAAGATAATGTGCACAGAGCATACACCAATATCATCTAAAGCCAATCACAAGAAAAAAAGGGTAGGATATGTGAGCTCCCGAATGAAGCAGGTTTTTCTCGCCTAGGAGAGGCTTGAGACTCCCATACACAACAAGCAGAGGTTCGTAACCAATTCTTGTGGCCCTCAGCTTCAACGCATATAGCAGCTGTGCCGTCCGACCCCAACCTGGCTGGGACACCTACAGTATAACCCCTGCAAAGTACCCCCTTGATAACCTAGGTAAGGAAACTAAGGTCACCTCAATATAATCAATGATCAGGCAGACAGTCACAGGCGGGATTGACTGTATGGGTAGAGTTGCAAAGCCTGAAACTCTCGAAAGAGCCCCCAGATACGAATAAAATCCTGGAAATATCTCCTGTGCTACTCAGTTATGACTAGGGGTCATCCCAATCAATAACTATTCACATTGCCTCGTGCTTAACTCCCTTATAAGAGGAGGATCCTGAGAAACACTAATTATACCAAGGAATTTCACACTCTCACCTGGACAGACACATACATGTTGTTGTTTAGTGGTCTTGGAGAATTTATTCACAATGAATTATTCCAAGACCCTAAAACCTAATCTTGTGGGTGTACCCTATCAAAGAAAATAGTGTAATCCATTTTAATTAAGCGTTGCTTTTATTTGGATTTATTACTCAAAAAAGGTATATGACCATGCAACCAATGGTGTTATGACACAACATGAAGTAAAATGTACACCTAACAATTAATGCAAATGCGTTGTGTTGAATGAAAAACAGGGCATGCTACTACGTGAAGTGCAAAATTTTCTTCAAATGACAAATGCAATCATTCCTATATGAAATCCTGACTAATACTTCTCTAAGCAAACCTAGTGCAAGTACCATGCAAAATGTAAAGTGCAATGAATAATGATGCAAAGAAGCAAATAATTTTGCATTTTTTGAATAGAAATGAGATAACAAAGCAAAAGAATGATTCTACCACCCCCAGACTCTGCAAGCACAATCAAATAGCACTCATGCAAAGTACTAACGTAAAATAAATCTAATGCACTAATCCCAAAACAAAAAATCGAAAATGCAATGACAAGAACATTCTAAAAAAAAAATTTACCCTAAAAAAGGTGTCTCTGGTCAGAAATAGAGGTGTATACAGACTCTAGCAGTATCAAAGGAGGCTCAGAAATCATCAAAATTCACCCAACAATAATCAATCTTCCTCTAAGAGGAAAAACTCAGGGCATATGCGGCTGTATGCAAAAAACCCGCGTATGTACGCAGATATAGCAGTCAAAACCACATGTATACGTGACTGTGAGTTAAAAACTCAAGTATAGGAAGAAAAATGTATAAAAATGAAGGCAAGAAGACAAGCTAAGACAAAATTCACACCAATTAGACACTACTAGGAAAACATGCCCCCAGAACCAATTCAAAAACAGAGAAATCAGAGCAATTCAAGAACATTGAATGCCGATAAAAACCCCCAAAGGACAATTACTAGGAACTCCCCAACATAGTCGTCAATTCTGTTACGGAGAGAAATTCCTATGGATTTGGGTACCATAACAGACATCTTGACTCCAGAAATCAATCCTTTCCTATATGCGAGAGAAACCAAATATCTAACACTAAAGGATCTCGATTCATACCTTATTTCAGACGGTTGATGTAGATCCTCGTTGAACTTTCCAACTCCATCTTGAATTGATAAATTGCTTCCTCAACATTCAATAAACAAGACAAGCATGCTATATATAATCGTGTTAGATATACTCTAGCATAATAATCAATAACATATAAGCATTTGAAATCATCCATGGATCAAATATTCATTCAAATACACATTATTGGACAGGAAAAGATATTTCTATTAATATAAAACAAAGATTACAATAGAGACAACCTCTGTCGGCACATCTCCAAATTGGAGAAACTGAGTCCCCCACTTGGGCCTCCACCACTTCAATCCTCCATATCTCGATAACAAGCTCACAAGCAAAAGGCAAGCTTGGGAAGAACACAAAAGTGCTCAAAGGGACAAAGGGATGCACACTCAAGTATAAGCTCCGGCAACAATGGACTATAGTTTTCTTGCTCTGAATTCCTCATGCCTTCAATGTATCCAAAGGGTTCCTTATATAGCTCTTCAATGGGGGTAATGAAAGGTCAAATCCGAGAGATCTCAAGGCATATGGAAGGCTAGGAGATAAGTGAGTCAGATTGACATCAAGGAAAACACCAAAAAAATTTGGCCTTTTGCACACATCCCGATGTATGCGGTTTTAGGGGTCAAATCTGCGTATATACACGAGAAAGGGTTTAAAAGTCGTGTATGGAAATTTTTGCATGTTTTTAGGGATGATATTGGAAACATAAAAAGTACAGAAATGGTCCACGGGGTCTAAGGAGTCTGCAGAGGGACAGGGAAGGCCATAAAAATGTGATTCACCATGTGTGGTAAAATCAGCTATAATAGTTACAGTATTTCTATTTATTGGTAAATAGAAAAACTCATGGCAAGAAGAATAAGGGGTTGCATAAATATTCATGATATCTAATTATACAACTGATAAAGAAATAAAAAACATTGATTTAATGTGTACATAACTATATGAACCACTACAAATACATTGAGGTATTCATGTTATTAAAATTCATGAGATATGGTTATACTGAAACATTGGTTAAAATGTTTTGCATGTCAGTGTGTTGTTTGCCATTTTATTGAAATGAATGGATTATGCAAGGTTGCTAATAACTTGATTGAAATTGGCTTGTAGTAAAAATATATATATATACTGACCTACAAGTAAAAATGACATTTATTGAATGAGGAGTAATTTCGATGGCTGCTCCTGAAAAAGAGCGAGATGCTGTGAAGCAATAAGATTCTGGTAGTAGAGGAGGAGGTTCCTATGTATTAGGAAGAAGTCATAATAGAAATATTAATCCTATTCTAAGAGAGGTAAAGACTCTTGAAGATAATTAAACTATCTTATTTACATTAATGTGTCAAGTAGAGATCCAGAAATAGATGAGCATGAGTCTCCGTGATGGAGGGCCCAAATTATGATTCTCACATCCTGATGGTGAGAGGGATTAGATAGATTCTCTAGTTCCTAAAGAGAAAGTAAATCTGGTTTATGTGTCTTCTATTAAGCAGAGACTCGCATATTTCTTGTATTCAAAAGAAATCTCAGAACTACATTCAAGAATATTGTTATGATTCTTATGATTAGTGGTGCGACGGACACTAGACAAATATTTTCCTCAATTAAGGAAAATGTTCAGTAAAAGAGCCTAAAGTATTTTAGGATGATGGACTATAAATCAATAGACACACATATGAAGAAAAATATGAAAGTTTATCATTATTATTTCATATTTGGAGGATCTCAAGTTAGTTGATATGTATCTGGTTAGTCACATGTCCCAGGATTGGTTATATGCTTTGTAGTCTATACAGAAACATGTACAAAGCATGTGTTATGATACCTACATAGTACTAGTCTATGTGGAATCGAATATGTCTCTATCAAGTTTCAAATATATATATGGATTCTGACTAGTGCATTGATAAAGGAAGATCACATATGTTGCTCTTATATAGAGCATGCTATAAAGTAGTAAAGCTTTATGAGGTTCCTAGTCAGTTGTATCTGAGACATGGTACATAAAATAGCAATACAAATCCAGGACATATTTAGAAATAAGAAATACAGGGAAAACATTCACTCATGGATCTTGAGTCAAATGGCTAGTAGTGAATGACCCAAGAATAGTTTATTTTGTATAGACATCAAGGGTGATTCATATCTCTTGATTAGACAAAAGTGAGTTATATCTCTTTTGAATGTCAAGAGTGATTCATATCTCTTGATTAGAAAAGAGTGATTTATATCTCTTGTGGTGTTTAGTACAGATGAGCAACATTGCCAACATTCTTACTAAGCCTCCTCCCGAGACAAGCTTGGTATAGAAAAAACTCCTCCAGTTGAAGAGGGAGTATTGATGTGTATTCAAAGGAAGAAACATATAATTTCCCCACCATTTAGTCATGGTACATAACATAGGAAACCAGGAGGTGTGATATCTTGTGGAGAAAATCCACATGAGCAGAGACATGGTCAAAGTCTCAGAGACAATTAATACTTAAGGAGAGTCATAGTTTGAGCTGCCAGAGAACAGTTAAACCACTTGGAGAGGTAGCTGGTGTGCTATGGTATAAAGAGAAGAATCACTAAGAAAGTGATTAGTCCTTGAAGAACATCACAGAAAATGAAAATATCATAGAGAACTTATCTAGATATCAAAATATTCAAGAAGTCAACAAATGCTCAAAAGTGAAAGAAAAGATGAGACTTTCTTTCTACATGATACTATACATTTGATGTGTTTTGTATATGATGGATGTGAAATCCATAGTTTCTAGTTTAGAGAAACTATATTCTATATTGGATCCATATGATGCACCTATGTTTACATAGTTGGTTGGTCTCTGAGCAGGTCTATTGTATTTGATACATGAAATACCTATTATATGATTGTGCTATCCAGCTATTTTTTTATCCTGAGATAAGCTAGGTATGTTGCGGCTAGTACTACAAAATCTAAATAGAAATTAGTACTATAGACGCAAGGTGTATTTTCAACTAGTACTAAGCAAAGTGTATTGTGGATAGTACTACATGTTGAGGA
The DNA here is from genome assembly GCA_001517045.1 of Pseudotsuga menziesii. NCBI lineage: Eukaryota > Viridiplantae > Streptophyta > Pinopsida > Pinales > Pinaceae > Pseudotsuga > Pseudotsuga menziesii. The sequence continues at coordinate 214,441 of LPNX010553483.1, forward strand.
GTAGTGTAGTTTGGGAAGCTACCTACTAGGGTGAAATACTTGAGCCTATAGTTATCAAGTGTCAAGAGTCAAGGTTTCTGAAAAAATCCTATGTGTGTTATGATAAACCCATTAAGATGAAGTTTCACTTCATTGGAGTCATGGTCATGTAAAATTAAATTTCAGTACATAGTTATTGATGAGAAGATTGCAAATTTGTGTACAAGCCACTTTCAATGATGAATTTTAGATAATTCAAAGATAAATATTGGCATGGTAAGTAATTCGTGGAGTCATTATTCGGTATTGTGAGTAATATCAAGATAACAGACTTGTGAGTAATATCAAGTTCTATCAATATACTCATGTATTGAGGTGGGATGCTAGTATTGATGTCTTGTGAGTAATATCAAGACTGTAGACTTGTGTGTAATATCAAGTTGAACTTGTGAGTAATATCATGTCAATTTTTCTCATAAACGGTACCCTATGAGATGGACCTTAAAATATGGAGGTGAGCTTGTGAGTAATACCAAGACAGCAGACTTGTGAATAATATAAAGTCCTACAAATACCCTCATTTATTAAGGTGGAATACTTTAATTGATAAAGTGGTTTTACTATGTTATATATTACTAACCATGGTCATTCGATATGGATAAAGCTATTAAGTCTCCTCTAGAGACTGATCACCTCTAGAGTGAATTACTTTAGCATATGAATATATGGTCTAGGGTAATATATATGATCATCAATATGTGTGACAATTGTTTTGAGTATAATATGATATGATAGATGATTAAACATAGACCATGCAGTAAGATACAGAGATAAGTAATAAAGAGATTATTAGGGAAAGAGAATTTGAAGTGAACTCAAATTATAAAGCTTCAGTTAAATATGAATTCCTCAATTAGTGCTTTAGTTAAAGAAAGGGTTGAACTATTAAAGATAAAAATTTAGTTAAGTAAAGAAGAGCTCAGTGTTCAACAATCAACAAGATTCAATTAATAATGGTTAACTACATGATTAAAGAAATATGGACTAGTTAAATAAAGTGTTTACACTTTAGTTAGACTAATAGAAGACAGTTAAGTTAATCAAAGGATGACACTTCAGTTAAGAAAGTGTGTTGCATGCGACAATGAGTTATTGCACTATGACACTTATGTTAACATGTTAACTAAGTGATCATTATTCAGTTAGAGATTGAGTTCACTCCAATTCCAATTAAATATCAATTAATATCCATGATTGAATGTATGGCGCATTAGTTTTGCATGATGAATATTCAATGCATGGTTTGATATTCCAAAAAGGAAATTCAAATTTGTAATGCATGTGAAACCATTCACTATGGTTTTCATGGCTTGTTATTAATATGATAGGTATATGGAAATTTCATGACAGTTGTAACAATTGATCTCTCTTCTCTATTACTCGGTATTCTCTCTTATCGGGCAATCTGTTTAAGTTGTAAAAGTCATTCTCTACAATCTATCTATTATACTTTGAAGAATTTTTGGTGTTTTTCATCCTCTCTATTATGAGTATTCCCCCCAGGGTACATCTTGTGTTGTGGATGAAAATTTGTGGGTGATTAAATTATTAATTGTTACAGGTCCTCAACATATCATTGATAAAAGTTTTAAAGTTCAGGAATCTCCATTATTAATCAAAACATTAATAGTTTATGATATTCCTATGCACAATGATTGATTGATACAAGTTTTAATAATCAAGTATCTCCATGTTTCCTCAAAATATTAACATGGTACCAGCGCATAGGATGTGAAGGAGCTTAGTTTTGTAGAGAAAAATATACTACATTTGGGAAATAAATATGATAGTGGATTCCAACAATAGAGCTTAAATTGGAAAAATCATCAAATTTTACCTTTGTTATTTAAAAAAAAACTGTGCGATGTTCATCGAATACCCGATACCCATGTCATTTCATCGAATAATAGACTATACGTTAGATAGTAGATGAACCTAGATCGTGTTACATATACAATGTCATTTCAAGTGAAATTTTAGATGGATGTCATACCTCTTCCATAAGTACCAAAGTGCACTTGTTCTCTTTGGATCAACCTATTGATCACCCTTGACCATTGTTGTTAATTCCAAGTCTTCTTTATCACATTTTGATCCTTATAGAATTATTAGTCCTACAACCTTGCACCTAAGACACTCTCACATTCAAGAACAAGGACACATTGACATGAATGTTTTTGTCTCTTGCTTATATGCCTTATTACTAATTTAGGTCCAAACTAATTGTCTTTAGCTCACAATTATTCATTAGGTATTTTAGGATCACCCTAATATAAGATTTCCATTATGTGGAATAAGTTTTTTTTTATGGTTACACAAGGTCTTTATTTTTTTCTATTTAATTCAAGACAATGGTTGCTTCATTATCCATTTGGTCCCCTTCGGCATGCTTCATAAGGCTGATTGTTCATCCTTAGAATGCTAAATCCATGAGTGAGTTGTTTCTTCACTGTCTTCACAAAAAATGCATGCCCGATGCAAATGGAGTCATGCCAATGGTTCCAAAAATATTAATAGATATAATTTGATTATATGCCAAAGGAAACCCCACCATTTGTAGAAAAATGGCATCCAAAGTCATAGAATGGTCTAATTCTTTGTTTGTAGGGCTAGTAACAATATATCTCACAATTATGCCCACCAAGATCTTAAGAATAAAAGACAAGAGTTCTAATCAATCTCATTAGACTTGTTTTTAATAAAGGAATGTTATTCCAATTCCAAATTCCTACTATGGTCAAGAAAATGCATGTTGATTTCCTCAAATGGTTAAATTCTTCTTTTAGACAACGATCTATAGGAAATGCATGCATAGGTCAAAAAATGCATGCTAAATGCACATATTTAATTGGATTGGGATAGAACTCAACACATGTATTTCTTAGACAATAAAACACACCCTTGTACTCAATATTTCCTCAACTAAAGATTCCTTAGGTGGCCTTAGGTATACCAAATTGATCTTTGTATAATTCCATCCTCGTGGACCAAACATCATATATTTCATGTGAAATCATATGTCCTTGTTGGAAGAATTTGTCATTGATGTCCAATAGGGTTTCAATGATGTTAAAAGGGTGAAAAGATATGCGGTCTCAAGGTGTTAATGATGATATGGTTGTAGTAGTGATATATTGTTTGGGAATGTATAATGAATCCTTGAATCCCCTAAAGAATAACCTAAGGAACCCATTGATCACAAGTGTATATAAACCCAAAGAGGTCCCCTTATGGAATGGCAATTGTGCATGGTCGTCATGGGAAGACACTTTGAGTAGTACAAAATGAAAGGGTGTCATTGATGATCAACAATATTTCCTACAAAATGCAAATTTTTTTTTTGTTATTATACCATCAAATTTTTGTGTGTTTTAGATGAACTTATTAGCTGCTATTGAAATATTTTATTAATTAGTGAGGATTCTCCCTTGATTTTAATGCCTCAAACTCCTTTTGTTTATGTTCTTCAAATATGGCATTGATTGCTGCATTAATTATTGGTGGATTTTTAGTCTTAATGCTCACTACCTCAGCCCATGACAGACCTTGTTGAAGCTCTCTTGTTTTAGGAATCCACACAGGAAGTTGGATCAAAGGATATATTATGGAGGAAATGTGTCTATTAAATGGAGGCAAACTGGATGTTGTATGAGGTTGAGTGGAATGAACTGGAGGAGTGGACCCCAAATGATTTACCTAAGATCCATTATGATAAATATGTGACGTTAAAAAAGTGGAAAAATATATTTGATACATCACATTATAACCAGAGTATTGGGATCATAATCAATAAACATATCATACAATTTCCTAAACTTATAATAAGCATGTGTTCTCTCCAATTGAATTTGATCATAAAGGATTTAATATTTATTCTACATGAGATTTATAGGTAAGTGCATGGTGAGCATAAATGACTTAATATTTATTCTACATGAGGTTTATAGGTAAGTGCATGGTGAGCATTTTGGTTATTAACATGCCCGGAGCGTTGCTCCTGCATAGGATTCATGGTGTTTGATTCTGACTATTTTTTTCATATTTATTAAGTAATGATTAAATATATAACTACACATAACCATCAAGCAAAGGTAATGGAAAATTTAAAGGAAATCAATCAAAGTTTTATAAAAAGTGACTAAAATGAAGGTGCCTAGAATTCTGGTCCTAAATGCCAGTTATTATATGCCAATTAATGATTAACATGATCTCTCTCATATGTTTGGCATATAGATTTTATTTTGTAACTGGGCCTTCTCCTCTATAGGTGGGATCCTCCTCTACAGACGAGTTTTTGCTCTACAGGCGTGAATGACAGGTGTAGATGATTTTAGTGTGTGAAACAGGTTTGGGTGCATCGTATTAGCGTTGAAACTATGCCTAAATGTTAAAGTGGGTTGTATGGAAAAATAACTCAATATCAGCTGTGCTAAAATAACAAAACCACCTAGTTTTGGGTAGATTTAATGACTACAATTGCTATTTTCTAGTAGATTTCATAATCAAAATATTCAGGTAATAACACCACAATAATATCAACCAAGAGGGAGATCTAAAAGAATTAAAATCAATTCCTGTAATTGCAATATGAGATTCAAAACCAAAGAAATCACCATACTGGAGAGTGGATCGGGCCATGAGAAGAAATCACTAGTTTTTCGGAGCACTGGTTGGATCTATTGCCCAGGAAAGCAAGGAAAAAAAATAGTAAATAGAATTAACACTAACATAGTATTGCTACAGAGTGTAGAAATTCAGGCCTGCAGTAGATTAATTTCACTCACAGCAATTAACAATTGATCATGCAAATTATCAACAATGGAGACTGAATATGGAGCTGTAACACAAAATTATATTAACTGAGTGTACAATAGCCAACCCTGTAATAATGAAGGCTGCTGAATATATAGAATACATGAGAAAATCGAATGCATGAGGAAGCATCCAAATCTAGCATAAAGCAGGCTTACCCAAAATAGGCAAATCCCCCATAGGTGTAAAAAGCTGATCCCAAATCTATCAAGGACCCCACGAATTAGCAAGGGCACATGGGCAAGCTAAAGAGTGGTCAAATGGCAGCTCATACATGCAAAATCATGGAGGAATGAGTGGAGGAGGAAGAGGCAACAAAGCTGATTCACCTCACCTAGTCTTGCTTTCCTATGTGCCTTAAAACACTGAAAAAGCAGGGAATAAAGCAGAAAAAGCAGATGGGCGCCTAGGAGGCCAGGAATAAAGCAGATTTGATCCCTAAAGCTCTCAAGGGCACTACATGAGTCAAAGATGGCAAGTTTGACCTCTATGGATAGGCAATTAGCAACTTGCACATGGTGGGACTCATGTACTAGGCAAATAAGACAAAATAAATGAAATAATGTCTAAGTGGGTAAATACTATGGGTTGATTATTCTAACACAGAGACAATGAACTACTACATATTTTGTGACTATGACAACTATTGTTTCAAATACTCAGCAATGCTCGTGTGTGCACTGAAAAATACAGAGGTTCCATATAAAGGTTTATGTGGTTGAATCAAGTGGCATGAACTAATATGAATGATCAAGAATAAACTCTAATGCTATGATCTATCAACATATAGTTAAGTAAAACATATCAATCGATGGATAGATCATAAGGAATAATGATTGAAACTCGACATCGGTGATCTCAGCCTCAACATCACACCGAAGGTGAATTCAACCACAATGTTGACCCTAATATGATCTGTAGGATCAAATAAAACCCCAATACTAATGACCGATCAACATGTTGAATTTATGAGATGAACATACATACCTTGTTTGTGGACGGTGCCCTTATGGACTGTGTAACTTGAAGATCTTCTCCGCAACACTTATGTCTTGGATAGGAGGAACCTATGTACTATGCATATTGAATATCTTCTACGTGGAACTTATTTTATGGTCAGGAGGAGCCTATGAGAATATAGACAAAGAATGTTGCTATGGAAAATTTACTCAATCCAACTAAAATATTTTTTTGTTTATAGTTTATGTCTTTTAATTGTTTAATATTAATATATTAACTATATCAAATACAATAACTCTATTAGATTAATATTATATATTATATAACATGTTAATTTATATATATATTAACATGTTATATATTAAATAAAATAAAAGGTTATATACTAACTATGTATTATTTATCGGGCTTATCAAATTCATTTGTAGACAATAAATAATCCTTATTATCATGGATGCATGATTACACTAATAAAACACTTAGCCTTGCCATCATGGTTGTGGTTTAGTGGTGAATCCTTGTTAGGACACTCACAAAGGTTCAATTCCCCTGGAGGCATGATTGCAAACGCTACACAAGTGCAAGATCTTGGTTATTTTGATAGAAAAGTACCCCCTTGATTTCACAGTTTATCCAAAGAAAAACTATATTACTAGCACAAATATATCTTAACTTTGAACCTAATAAGAACCAGAAGAGGATCAAGGTGCAAAACTTGATACAGTTAAATAGTATTTAAGGATGCAAAAACAATTAGATTTACTCCTCAATTTTTTTGGGATCCTAGGGTTGGGGATTGGGATTCCCTAACCTCAACTTACATTGATCAGTAGAATGAGATCCAAAGGTTGTGTGGAAATTTTTCTACTGGGTTGATTTAATGGGTCCAATGGGGAATCCCAATACAACAAGAGAAGAGAATGCTTTCTTACTAACATGATTTAAGAAAGTGTGTTGTAAAACCCTTCTGGTTTACACCTCAAAAAATTGAGGAACTTGGTCCCAAGGAATTGAACCCTCCCGACCTAGATTTTTTCTTTAACTTATCTTAGGACATAAATTGTGTGACATAGCTCAACTTGAGGCTTTTCACCTTGTACAAATCCATGGCTACATAACCAAGATTGGGATTCCAAGGATTTTAATATTGGCTTCCATATTTAAGAGAGATTGTACAATATCCAATGAAATTCAGTACAAATGTCTCTCCCAAAGTTAATATATACCTCAAACTTTCACCAACGTTTCTCTATATAATATGAGAGCCTTTCATAATTCTCACATGAATTTGTAGCTTATATCGATTTAGATTTTCTCTCCCCAACATGTAATCATATCGAATTTGCATGCTTAAAATTGTAACCATATCCCACTTTTTATGCATTCTTTAAATGGTAACCATATTCCATATGCTTTAAAGGATGATGATGATGAACTATATGACAATGACAACTAGTGATGATGATGATCATCATCGTCATCCTTGTAATCATTGTCATTGTCATCATGATTATCACAATAGTCATCACTGTCATCATTCATGTCATCATTCTTTCCACTATCCTTGACATCATCCTCATCATGATTATTGACATTGTCATCAGTTATTCATCATTTCCTTCGAAAAATAATAACATCTATCCAAAATATGTGATTAGTGGAAAAGGGTCATGGAGGACACATACGATTCATGCATGAGAAACAACAACTTTATTTTTTAAGATGACCACTATCATCATTCTCATTGTATTCATCATCATTGTCACTGTCATCATCACCATCATCATCATTCATTTCATTTCCATCATAATCATCGTCAACGTCATCATTGTCATTCTCACCATAATCATCATCATCATCATTGTCATAATCGTCACCATTGTCATCATTCTCCTCATTATCAACAAAATCATCATCATCATCATATCCATCCTCAATATCATAATCATTATCCTCATTGTCATCTTCAACATCTAGGCACAAAATTGGATGAAAAAGTGGATAAAAACATGGATGCAACAAAAGTATGTGCAACAGTGGGTGCATAGTGGGGTGCACTAAAAGTGGATGCAAAAGGGTATGTAAAAGGGGATGCAAAAAATGAAGCAATCGTGGTAGCAAAATAGGATGAAAAAAGTGACGCAAAAGTAGATGCAACCATGGATGTAAAATTGGATGCAAAAGTGGATGCAACAAAAGTAGGTGTAGAAGTAGATGCAAAACTAGATGTAACACCCAATGCAAAACCTGATGCAAAAGTGGATGCATAAAAGGATGCAACAACTGATATAAAATTGGATGCAAAAAAGATGCAAACATCGATGCAAAAGTTGAAGAAAAAGAAGGTGGAAAAGTAGGCACAAAAATGGGTGTGAATTGGGATGCGACAGAAGTGGATGCAATAATAGATGCAAAAGAAAGACATGAATATGGATGAAAAATGGGTTGCAAAACAAAATGAAAATGTGGGTACAGAAGTGGATGAAAAAAATTGATGCAAAAGTGGATGCAAACTTGGGTAAAACAAAACTAGATGCAAAACTAGACTCAAAACAGGATGCAAGCTTTGATGCAAAACATGGCACACGAGGGGATGCAAAAATAGAAACAAAAGTGGATGCAAAAGAGGGTGTGAAAATGGATGCAAAAGTGGATGAAAAAATGGGTTTAAAAGTGGAGGAAAACATGGACGTAAAAGGGGTCACAACAAGAGTAGATGTACAAACTAGGCACAAAATTGGGTGCAAAACTAGGCACAAAACCTGGCGCAAAACTTGATGCCAAATGTGGCGTATAACAAGGTGTGAAATCTGGTGAAAATGACACTATAATTTGCACCAGATTTAGAAAAAGGACGCAAAAAATTCCTAAAATAACACCAAATCATGAAATTGCACCATTTTTTCCAAAAAATGAAGAAAATACATTGAATGATGGTCTAGACGCAAAAAGGAAGCAAAAAGAGACGCTAATCACATGGTTTTGTTGTAGTGTAATAAATTTTTGAAAAGTAATAAAAGTTACACACATTGATTCACCCCCCTACTAGTGTGTTCATTGTGTCCAATAATTTGTATCAAAGAAGGTTCCTTCAAGTACAATCCAAGAACTGGAAGGAAGATCTCTAGAGATCATGGATGAACATGAGAGTCTTTACTATGCAAATGGGGTTTCTCTGTTCTATGGATCAAATTTTGATAATTGGATTATAAGGACAATACTCTATTTATAGGGACAAGATTTGAGTCTCTGCATGGCAATCTGTCATGAATGGTTACACTGCTCCGACAAGACCACCAAAAACAACAACCAAGGAGTTAAAGAAGAATAATTCAATGGTAATGGATATCATCTTGCATGGATTAGCTGATCCTATGAAAGAAAAAGTTGGAAAGTATACATCATCTAAAGAAATTTGGGACAAGATACATAACCTCTACACAAAGGGAACTCTCCATTAGCACGGGGACTTCACTTAGTGAACCTCTCACATAGCATGTGCGATCGTGGGATATTAAAGAATACCCTTAATTTTGAGAGATATTGACCCAAACTATTTTTGTTGAAAACCCCTCCCAATACTTAAAACATCCTCCCCACCCCTTTTTATACCTCAATCCTTATAATAAACCACCCTACCCATCCCCACCTTAAACCCCTCATCCCCCAATACTTGCAATATATTGGTTCAATTTTTCATAATTTTAAAACCCACAATATGAACTAACGTGATAGGATATTGGCCAACAAGTGAATCCCCCGTGTCCATTAGGAACATGAAGAAAATCAAAATAAAAGGTCAAATATAGAAAATGAATAACATCCATAATCAGATGATGAAATTTCTGAAAGCAATGCTTCTTAAGATAAAGAAGATTTAGAAATTAAAGCGGTTGTATATCTTGAATAAAAACTAATTAGTACTCTAGATGAGTTGAATGAAGAAATAAATAAGAACAATATGCTAATGGAACCAATGCAGAAGTATCAACACAAGAATACGATGCTATAAAGTCAACTAAAAGAGAAGGAGGAAGCATGTAAAAGAAAGGAAAATCTATGTTAAGAACAAAAACTGGAATTTTCTCCTTAAAGAAATAATTTGAAAAGTTAAGTTTGGAATCATTGGAAACTGAAATGGAACTCTCAAAGCTTAAAGAGGACAACTAATTACTAAAAGATCAACTACAAAATTCTCATGTGGATTATCATAAGTCAAAGGGACAAATGATAGATAGTATTGAAGAAACTGAGAAGACCATCTTTGGTTTAAGAATTCAGATAGAAGAGGCCAAGAAAATTGAAGCAGATATAAGAAGTCAACTTCAAGAGAAGAAAGATATTTTTCAAAGACAAGAACTTGAGATCCTTTCACTAAAAATGGACTTGGAAGACAATTTCCTAGTTGAAAACAAATTCAAGGTAGGATAAGATAATTGATGGAAGTGAAAGCTCCAAGATGCCAAATAAGGAAAGTGAAGAAAATGCTAAGATTTTTTCATATATTCTCAGAATCACCCACTAGGGAAAATAATACAAAGGAAGAAGTCAAGGTTCAAGGAAGAATGGATACAAATATGTCACATCACAAGGAATACATTTTCTCCCACGTACCAAAGTTTCCTTTATGGTTATTGTTTTTCATGTAACAATTTTGGAGATAGGGCTAGATATTGCAAATATTATGGACAAAAGTCTCAGAAAAGAAATGGAGGTGTCCACATGAACTTCAATGTCAAATGTTACAATTGCCACAATTATGGACACATGGAAAGAGATTGTAGAAGTACGTTGAACCATAATGTTAAGTGCTACAAGGGCAGAAACTATGGACACATAGCTCATGATTGTAGAAGCATGATAAAGAATTCCAAAAATGCAAATATTGATATCAAATATAAGAAAGTATGGAGGAATAATCCATAAGAACAAAAGGAATAAGCTTGTGGACTGGTCCTCCTTATAAATGATGAAAGTTCACATATCAATGAAGGAAACCAAAATAGTTCTCTTATATTAATTATGGGAAGTATATTAAATGAAAGTAGAATAAGTCCCAAGATTGAAGATAGAAAGGAATTGGTATTCAATGATAAAGAAGTGAAGGAAAAATAAGTCAATACAAAAGACTCAAATGACATATCTATAGTAGTTGCATATTCAAGTAATAATGACATATCAATAAGCAAAAACAAAGGTGACAATGTTACAGAAGATGATCCTATAACAGACTAGTACTTATTGTTCTAAATAGTTTGGAATAAAGGCTCCTAGTATTATGAATAATGTTGAGGGGGAATCTAAGTAACATGAAAGCAAGATCGATGAAATGTTAGAAAAGCAGTGTTTTGGTAAATTATTCAGACATAGGGGGAGATACTTCATAAAGCTTGAATAAATGACCAATTATAAGGGGGAATCACTAGCATAATCCTTGGGGGATTAGGTGAACAATGTTGTTTCATCCCTTTTGTCATTTATGTCAAATGGGGAGAGATATTTGGAGTTGTTGTCATTAATGGAAAAGGGGGAGATTGTTGAAATAACTCGTCATTGATGTCAAACAAGGTGTCATTGATGTAAGAAGGGTAAAATAATATGTGGTGTCAAGGTGGTATTTATGATGTGGTTGTAGTAGAGATATATTGTTTGGGAATATATATTGAAGCCTTAAATCCCCTAAATAAGAACCTAGGGAATCCTTTGATCACAAGTGTATATAAACCTAAATAGGTCACCTTATTCCATAGTAGTTTTGCATCACACTCATGGGAAGAAAATTTGATTTATACATGAGTGGTACAAATCCCTAGAGAATTCTCTAATTATCATGCCGATGTGCACTGTACAGGAGTCCCTAAAGTGTCCTTAAGAAGTGAAGAATTTCGTAAATAAAAGATGTTGGGTCACATGACCAGGAGGGTGGGTCACATGACCATGATGAAAAGAAGTGTAGGAAAGTTCGTAAAGGTTTTCCTAAGAAATGCCAGTAATAAATGTGAATATATTCCTAAAATAGTGGTGTTGGTTCCACATGACCATGCGGGTGGAGTCACATAACCCATGTTGGAGAAGGCCCTTGAGAGCCCCTAAGATTGGTGTAAAGTGTTAACACCAAAAAATTTCCACATATCTCTCTATGGTACAAATCATAATTATACATCATAGTTCCACCATTATTCTCTTCATTTTGACCTTCAAAATTAAATTACACCAAAATTGATCGAAAACATTATTATTCCTTCCCTCGAAAATAAAGGGAAGTTGAGCATTTATTGCAACATAACCCCACTCTCTCCAAAAAGATCAAAAAAACCTTAAAATGAGAATGGGTCAAAAAATCTTGGATCATCCTATAAATACATTTTGGAGGTCTCCCCACAACAAATTTACATTCCAAAAACTTTTGAACTTTGGATATTCCTTAATTCATTTTTTTCCATCATCGGCTTTTTACACACTATCCCACGCTGCACGTCGAGTTATCTCTGTGTAACCCTTGATCCCTTTCCCAGTGACAACCCCTTGTTGGAGATAAACAAAGACTAGGATCGTTGGATCCTATGAACCATTTCCTCAAATGGCTGCAGTGGACAAAATTAAAGGTATTTATTTCTGTTATTTTATTGCATTTGTTAGATAAAAATATAAATTTATTGTTATTGCTTGTTGTAAGTCAAGAATGAGAAATCCCTTGCACCATGAAATCTACCCTTATATCTGGATGATCTAGGGTAGGTGCTTTTGCACATAGTAGGGGAGAAATACCCACTACAGTTTTGGTGACTCCATTAGCTCGATCCCCTTGGACCTCTATTTTTGCAAGTGTTTTTGTTGGTTTGTTCTATTTGGGTACCTTCAACTGTCACATTTTTTACCTCCCTATGGCAGATATGAACCAGTCATGTCATAGTTCCTGCACCCCTGACACAAACCAACAAATTTTCCTTAAAAAATCCTCAATTATGGCTGGATCACACATATCCGATAGAAAGTTGCGACCCAAGTCACACTTTTTTTCCTTGATAAGTGCGACCAAGTTCACGCCTTTTTCCTCAATAAGTGCGACTTGGAATAAAAATATAGATCACATTTTTCCAAGATTTCAGACCGATCCCAGTCGCTACTATGACCCAGTTTTATGTGACCTGTCACGCAGAAACCCTTGTTTTGTGCGAACTGAGTCTTTTTACTGATTTTCTGTCTCAATCGTGACTATTTTACAATTATATGTGATCCCGATCGCACTTGTTCTAAGGTGAGACCTATATTTTTTCAATTATTTGAGGTGTTTGAGACCCTTTCCATACCCCTTATCTATGTTGTACCCCTTCCCCAACTGTTTCCTTCTAGATCCGAGCCCAGTTTATTTTGTGGTCCTTTTTCCATTGTATGTGAGCCCCCTTAGTTTAGCTTGATATTTGAGACCCCTCGTGTGTTTCCTATTGCCTGTGAAGATCCTTATGCACTCATTTACTTGTGTGCATTTTGTTTTATGGAAGAAATAGTTTTTTTGAAATATATTTACTGTCATTTACCATTATTTAATTTTTTGCATTTGTGTCTCGACAGTGAGAGTGTTGAGGTTTATAAATTACACATCACTTGTGCACACATCTCACACCCTAAAGTAAAAATCTTGGTTCATGACCCCAAGCTGATTCTAAAATTTAACTTAACTCAACCAACATTATAACTTCATTTGAGGACCAAAACAATATTGTAGTTAAGTTAGGAGACTCAGAGTGGGAATCCAAATAACACTCCTTTGTCACTTACATATGAGACATACTTGTTGTCTTCTAGGGAACCAAAATACTCTATTATTTATTGAAACACAATGAAGGGGGTAAGATGCAATGAATGGGTTCCAGAAGTTAGGTTAAAATACTGCAGTCCATTTTGTACCCAAGTAAAACCCTTTATATTCCTCCTTTTGCATGTTGAGGACCATACCAAGTGTTGAGGACCAAAGGGATGAAATTCCTAGAAACCATCCTAGACGTGTCTTGAATGAGGTAGCCTAGTTTCGAGTATTTTAGGGATGTTTTACCTGAGGTCCCTCTCAGTAGTGGGATTCTCTTAGCCTCTGGTTCTTTCATTTCTTATTGTTTAACTGTGAATTTGATCACCCACGAGAGGATACGATTTGTGAGGGGATTCCATCTTATATCTAGGAAATTTATTTCACTTATACCCCATACGTTAGTGCGTCATTTTATTTCTAGGTAGTGTTACTTGTTGGATTTTTTCCGCTTTGTTGTAGACTCTGCTGCAGTGACATGTTGTTGTAGTTCGGTTTTAGAGCTTTCTTTTTGTCCCGTGTTCCACCATTTACTAGCTTTCCTTATACAAACTTAGTTGGACTTTTGAGCTTGTGTTTAACACCCTTGAGCCTTCATTCATCATATAGCACACCATCACGCCACCATTTCTCCACCTCACTACTCATGGAGACTTAGGGGGCATACCTCTTAGTTCAGTTCGTTGAACTGTCATCGTCGAATCCATATTCAATGTCGTTCACCACCTTCAGATCCATACACTGCATCTGAGTCTAATTTGGATTCCTATCAATACAAACCTACCTTGTTCAATTCCCCATCTATCCCCATGATTGGTACACCTCCCAACCCCTTTCAATGGGGGATGGTTGATAGTGGACTTGTGACCACTCCACCCTTCATACCAAGTATCCCTTCTACTAGACCTATGGGCCTTGGTCCTAGTGGGCCCCTTTCCACTGCACACAATGTTACTGGTTCGCTACCCTCTAGTGGTGGCCCCACTCCATCTACCATGGTTCACACCCTACCTTCATTTATGCATGGGTATATTGGCCCTTCTACCACCATTTTGGCTATTTACACCATTCCAGTGACTACTCCTACTATCGAAATTCAGCCCTACCAACCCTCGCTTACTCGCGAAAACTACATGCCCGCTGGTTCCAACACCATGGTTGGCCCTCCTCGATCTAGTGTGGGTCCTATTATACCATTCATTGCTAGTTTCAACCTTCCCGACTTGACATAGTTGATGAATGACCCCATCCGTCATGACTCGTTGTGGCCTCCCATGCCTATTAAACTCCCATCATACCTCCCTATTTTCGATGGAAAGGAGGGAGAAGACCCTAAGAACCACATTATGTCATTCCACTTATGGTGTTCCTCTAACAACATAGTGGATGATTCTATCCGATTGTGTCTATTCCAATGCACACTCACAAGTGTTGTAGCCAAATGGTACATTGAACTGTGCCATGGCACTTATCCATACTTTTATTGGATCATATCCATAAGTGGCGTCATCTTTGTAGCTTATGTAAAATCCAATTATATGATATTATTTTATTGGATTGGTTTCTTAAATTATTACTCACCCTATCGACAAGGAGTTTTCATCTAAGCAACCACAAACTGAGGAAGAAGTCATCAACAAAGCACAATAGTTTTATCTTATCTATGCCCAATTGGGTTATCTTTATACCATCATACTTGATACTCCCCGTTCTGGCTCCTCATGTCGAGATACATCGAGGGCATCCCATGTTTTTGATGGAGTCATTGGCTCTATTACCCAGAATCCTCACCTATACAAAACCTCTCCTTTGATTTCTCCTCACTCCAATAACACTCCTAGTGTTTCCAAACCTACCTACGCCCATAAGTTTTCACGTGTAGTGACTCATTCTAGAGACACACCTTCATATGTTCATGGACATAATTTCCTGGCACTTGCATTTAATGTCCATATGGTAGGATTTGCAACCCCTCTAGCTACTCTTGAATACTACCCGCCACCTGTGAAACCTACACCTGTTTTGGCCCCGACTCCTCATGTTCTAAAGGGTATTTCTATGCTCAGCAGAACCTCCCTAATCAACAAGCCCCCAATAACCAACAAGGGAAGGGAAAATGACAAAGAGGTAGAAACCAGGAAAACAACCAACCTTAAGGAGGTGCCAACTGTTAGGGTTAACCTTGACTTGAGATCAAGTCAAAGGTGGTTAGGTCTAGCACATGTTTTGGGCACATGGTTTGTTGTAGCCCATGGTATTGTCCCATGGTATTGCATGTGTTAACCTTGACTTGAGATCGAGTCAAAGGTGGTTAGGTCTAGCACATGGTTTGGGTACATGGTTTGTTGTAGCCCATGGTATTGTCCCATGGTATTGCATGTGATTAATCCTTTATAAGGCTTGAGGAGGCTCCATTGTAATTGTACTAGATGTGGGCATTGTATTGTACTGGAAGAGAGACTGTGAGAGCGTGAAGAAGAAGTGCAACGATTTTGCTGCAGGGTGTATCCCTTCATATTTATGGACTGCAATAAAAGGATTGGCAAATTTCTTTGTGGACGTAGCCCATCATTTGGGTGAACCACGTTATATCTGTGTCTCTCTATACTATTTTAATTTGTTTTGCATCTTGTTTATTGATTTAACTGTATATCTGTTATTGCTCTGCGGTCCTGTTTTTCTAACAATTGGTATCAGGGCCAAATGGTCTATTTGGTTTGTAAAATCACAATAAAGAAGGGTTCCTGGTTCGAGTGGGAGCAATGGTGGAAGAAGGAAATTTTAGGTTCGATAAATGTAACGGCCAAAACTATCATTTATGGAAGATGCAAATGGAGGACTATCTGTACCAGAAAGATCTGTACTTGGCGTTGGGCGAAAAAGAAAAACAGCCAGCGGCTATGAAGGATGAAGAATGGGAGGTTCTTGACAAAAAGGCACTAGGAACAATACAGCTATGCCTGGCTTCGTCGGTGGCCTTCAATATTTTGAAATAAATAACAATAGAGGGTGTGATGAGTGCATTGAGTAAGCTCTACGAAAAACCATCGGCTTCTAACAAGGTATTTTTAATGAAGCGTTTATTTAATATGAAGATGTCAGAAAGTGGATCTGTTGCTGACCATTTAAATGAGTTTAATACACTTACCAGTCAGTTAAGTTCTGTAAAAGTGAAATTTGATGATGAGGTTAGGGCTCTTCTAATCTTGTGCTCATTGCCAAAAAGTTGGAATAGCTTGGTCATGGTTGTTGCACCGAGAGGCGCTCTACAGCCCAGTATGGGGAGATCTTGTCACGTGATGTCACGTGATGTAACGTTACTAACATGTTGGCAAAAAATAATAGTAAAAGTGAATATTATGGGGGAGATCTTGTCACGTGATGTAACGTTACTAACATGTCGGCAAAAAATAATAGTTATAGTGAATATTATGGGAGAGATTTTGTAACACAAAATAAAAAATAATATCACTTTAGTAAAGTTATTTTTATTAATAAAAACTAATAGCATAGAATAATGTCATTTTATCTCCGTAAACATAATAGCACAGAATAACACATTGAATAAGCACTCACAGATTAATGCATTAAATTAAAATTCAGAAGTTGTTTTCTTGGCCATCCATTAATATCGCAGAGCATCATGGGTAATCGAGGAAGAGGATCATCTCCAAACAGAGAAAATGTGTAATGGCAGTACAACAATGTTTAAAATATTGGGTGGCCGTCTGCAATGCCCTGGCATATCCTCACCTGCGTTGAAGCTCTGGACAATGAAAACAATGTTTCTGAAAATCTCAAGTACCCAACTTCAGTATATGGATCTTCTAGTCAAAATTCCATGATTTCAAGGGCAGGACAGCTCTCAAGCAAGCAAACCAACACAGCAATATCCCTATCATCCAGGTATATAGTGTCTACGTGAACTATCCGAAGATTAGCCAGTGGGGTGTTTAAAAATCGTGGAAGCCGATCTCTAGCAAACTCCTGCGTTGCATTGCAAAGCCAAAACTATGTCAACTTTTGGACTTAAAAATAAAAATAAATGAACTTTACTATATATGTTATGTCCAGATTATACAATACAGTGGTGACACTTCCCACCGTAAAGACATCACAAAGTTATCATAGTCCAATTCTGTCTTACCACAGTAAAGAGGCCAGCCATGGACAGAAACTCGAGATTAGGATGCCTCTCGAGGATCTTGAAAAGAGGAACAGTCATCTCTGCATTTTCCCTAGGAAGGCGGCCCCAAAGATCAATGGAGAGTTTCTTCAATGATTTGAACTCACTCACAATTTCAAGAACCCTTTCAGCTGAAACATTGGGTGCATCTTCATCCAACTCCAATATCAACGACAGTTCAACTAATCTATTTTCACACTCCATTGTCACGTTGTAGACGCCATGGGAAAGTTCTTGAAAGAACACCCCATTCACTCTCAAAACATTTATCTTCTCTGGTATCAGAGTTACAAGTTTGGGACATTTTATGGTTAAAACCTTGACGTGATTATCATTTATAACTATATCTCTAATGTGGGCGCCTGAGATTACAGGCTTCAACAGGCCAACAGAAGGGTTTATGGCAAGTTCTTGCAGAACTGGGCAACGAGAAATGAAGAGAGCTAAAGATTCATCAGTGAATTCGATATTACTGGAAGAGCAAGAAATGAGATTCTTGTATCAGATAAAACCATTTGGAATATTTGTGAGATTGTAGTTGGAGAGTTGAAGTGTAGTTAGACTACCACAGCTGAAAAGGGCAGCAGGAGGAGGGATTTCTATATTTCGCGGGCATTGACACAGAGTGACGCTGTGGACATTCTTGGATGCTGCATACTGCACCCATCTGGATACCTTATGGGGGAGATCTTGTAAAGTCAGTAAGTTCGGCAAAAAATAATAGTGATAGTGAATATTATGGGAGAGATTTTGTAACACAAAATAAAAAATAATATCACTTTAGTAACCTTATTTTTATTAATAAAAATTAATTTTTCTAATAGGCCAAAATAAATTTCAGCTACAAAAACAATCTAATATGGGGGAGATGTTGTAATCTTCCTACCTAAAAAAAAATTAAAAAGTAAAAATTTAATTATCCCTAAAAAAAATATGTGGGTGAAATAAAAAACACAAAATTGAATTATCCCAAAAAAATGTTGCCCTTGCACATGGTTTTAAAACCATGTGCAAGGGATTCTAAACAACCCATGGTTTTATTGTACATGGTTTAGGAGGCTTTGCACATGGTTTTTAAACCATGTGCAAGGCCTCCTAAACAACCCATGGTTTAGGAGGACCTTGGAAATGGTTTAAGACCATGTGCAAGGCCTCCTAAACAACCCTTGATTGTAGGAGGGCCTTGCATATGGTTTTAAAACCATGTGTGGGGAAATGATGCAATGTTCGTTCCTACCAAAATAAAAAATATTATATGTCGGCCATAAATAATATTAAATATTAATGATAATAAAATTATATGTGGACCTTAAATAAAAAGATGTGTCTTTTGGTTTGAATCAAATCAATGGATACCTACGAAGAGGTTTGCACCTCGAAAGATTTGATCCATCTCAGCGCTTGATAGAACCTAGGATTTGGATCTACGCTGGTAAGTAGCTCTGTCCCTATTTCAAGCACTCTTAAGTTTGATGATGTTGTTAGTGTTATTCTTAGCGAGGAAATGCGAAGGAAAAGCACAGGTGAGACATCAGGTAATGCGTTGACCATGGAGAGCAAAGGGAGACAAAAAGAGAGAGGAAGGAGCCTAGGAAATTGTGGCAAGTCTAAAAAGGGAAGATCCAAGTCCAGATTCTGAAAAATAGAACGCTGGAACTGCAGTAAGAAATTACATCTAAAGAAAGACTGCAGAGCACCAAAGAAGAAAGGTGAGAGGCAGCAAGAGACTACCCAGGAAGCTAATGTAGCAGGTGATGTGTTACAAGATGCTTTGATTCTTGCATTAGATAATACTAGTGATTACTGGGTAGTAGATTCAGGGGCTTCATGTCATGCTACACCCCATAGGAAATTCTTTTATGATTATGTTCAAGGTGATTTTGGGCATGTGTTATTGGGGGATGATGAACCATGTAAAATTGTTGGAAAGGGTAAGGTACGAATCAAACTAAATGATGGAAATGACTGGTTGCTAAAGGATGTAAGGCACATTCCTGCTATGAAAAGAAATCTGATCTCAACAGGGCATTTGGGAGATGGCGGCTATTTGTCTACATTTGGAGAAACGTGGTGGAAGGTTACTAAAGGATCAATGGTAATTGCAAAAGGATATAGGATATGTACGTTATATTTTTCTCCTCATAACACTTATTATTCTATTTCTGTAGCTTCCACATAAACAGGTGCAGTGTTGTGGCATCATAGGCTTGGCCACATGAGTGAGAAGGGGATGTAGATTCTCCACTCAAGGAAACTGCTTCCAGATCTGAAGCAGGTAAGTTTGGAATTTTGTGAGAACTATGTTTATGGAAAATAGAAAGAGATTTAGATTTCTCAGGGTTGGGAAACAAAAGAAGAGTGAAAAGTTAGAGCTTTTCCATACAGATGTATGGGGACCAGCTTAGGTACAATCTCTTGGTGGCTCTTGTTATTATGTTACTTTTATTGATGATGCAACTATAAAAACTTGGGTTTATTGCATTAGACAGAAATCTGATGTGTTTGATACTTTTAAGAAGTGGAAATATTTGCTGAGAATGAGACAGGAAAAAGGTTGAAATGTCTCAGATCTGATAATGGAGGCAAGTACTGCAACAAGGAGTTTGACAGTTACTGTTCCTAGAACACCCCAAGAAAATGGCATGTCAGAAAGGATGAACAGAATGATCATGGAGTGTGCAAGGTGTATGAGATTGCATCCAGGGTTTCCCTTATAGTTTTGGGTTGATGCTGTAAACACTGCTGTTTATTTAATAAACAGAGGGCCTTCAAGTGCTTTGGATGGTGGAATTCTAGAGGAGGAATGGACAAGTAAACAGGTAAAATACTCATTTCTGAGAACTTTTTGTTGTGAAGCATTTGTCCATATTGATAAATATGATAGAACAAAGCTTGAGGCTAAATCCAAGAAATGTACCTTTATTGGATACGGGGTTGATGATTTTAGTTATCACTTATGGGATCTTAAAAATCACAAAATCATTAGGAGTAGAGATGTAGTATTCAATGAAAAGGTCATGTACAAAGATCAGTTGCAGGGAAAGAAAGAAGAAAAGGAAAACACAGAGTACACAGTGCTTGATGAAATCAAAGAAAATGAAGTTCCAAAAGCACCAAAAAATCAAAAGCAGCAGTAGGTACCTGAAACTCCTGCAACTGTAAGAAGGTCTACCAGGTTAAGTAGACCCCCTGAACAATTCTCTTCTTCACTATATTATTTATTGATGACTGATTCTGGTGAGCCAGAATGTTTTGAAGAAGCAATGCAGGTAGAAACTAGAAAGAAGTGGGAGCAAGGCATGGATGAGGAGATGGACTCATTGGTAAGAAACCAGACTTGGGATCTGGTTAAGTTGCCTGCAGGAAAAAGGGTATTGTATAATAAATGGATTTACAGGTTTAAGGAAGAAGATGGAGGAAAGAAGTGGTACAAGGCTAGACTTGTTGTAAAGGGGTTTGCACAAAAGAAAGGTATAGAATTTGATGAAATATTTTCTCCTGTTGTTAAAATGACTTCAATTAGAACTATTTTAAGTCTAGTGGTGGTAGAAGATTTGCATCTTGAACATTTAGATGTAAAAACGGCCTTTCTCCATGGGGATTTGGAGGAAGATATTTATATGCAGCAGCCACAAGGGTATGAGGTCAAAGGGACCGATCGGATTTTTGCACTATCACATTTGGTAACATTTCAACCTCCTTACAACCTCATCTACCTCCCCAATCGTAGACCTTGGGAAACTATTGGGGTTCATTTCTTGTCACGTGCGCTACGACGCGGATTTGTATTCTCTTTCTCAGCAAAGTTCAGATAAGTCTCATCCAGCCAATCACCGATTTCCTTCACAGAGGGCCTCCAGAACATAGCCCTCGAGGTACGACGTAAACCTCTCTTGAGCAGATACTAAGTTCAACCGGCAACGGAACCAATTTGTTGGTCAATAGGGTAGACCCGGGTTTAATCCTTTTATGTCGCACCAACAAAAGACCCACAGTGTTGGCCCTTTCGGCAACAACCTGCGCGCAGGTTGCAGTCTCACCCGAAACAGCTATGGGGTGCCCCAGAATCAGGTTTCTGCAAGCAGAGAGGGGTATTACTGTACCTTAGCCTTTAATCAACTTATTAAACAATAATTGCATAGCTTTACCGTTCATTCATATACAACTTCGCAGATAGATAAACAACCGTGACTTGCTTAACCCACTACAGGGAATTCACAGCGAAGCTTGTTATTTGTAGCGATCTAATTTATCAAATGTATACAGTTATTAATGCATAAAAGACAACAGAAATAGAAACAACACAAGAAACCACAACACCAGATATAACGTGGTTCACCCCCAGTGTAGGGGCTATGTCCACAAAACTGTGTTTTATTCAACTTGCTACAAAACCACAGTTTTGGTCTATGCACTCAGCTACAGACCCCTTCAATCCTTAAAATCTGCACACACAGCAGCAGGCCTTTGCGCACACAGCTGCAGATATTTCCTTAATCTTCTTACAAAACCCTCTGCGCACAAAGCTGCATAGGTCGTCCACGCACACAGCTGGGACTTAACCTTTCCTTACAAAATCAACCATAACTTTGCCTTTCTTTCCTTACATCAAAAGCCTAACTTTTCTTATTTACAAAAAGGCCTATTTATACATCGTGCTATTACAAAACTATGGCTTCAAACCATGGGCACCCAAAACCCTAAACCCTGGATTTAGACCATGGGTTTATTACAACAAGGGGTTTTGACTTACCCCGACACCCCTAAGACTATTTTGACTCAACCTCCGCTTACAAACTCCTTTGGCCTGCGGAGATATTTTCCTTAAGGACCGTTAGGGTGCGCGCCCCAACATACCGTTCCTCTTTCCACCTTTTGGAATTCTGAGTAAGTGAGTCTTGGATATTCTCAACCTTCTTGTATTCACTTTGGGTATTCTTGTATGGTACCCTTATATTCCCACCTTCCTCTGACACCACAGATCATGTTGACACCAGTCCAACCTATTGGTACGGTCTCGCACCCACCTCCTTGTACCCAACTGGATACTTCTACCACTACTTCTACACCCCCTCCTCTGACCAAGAATCAGGGTAAGACACCCAAATCC
The DNA here is from genome assembly GCA_001517045.1 of Pseudotsuga menziesii. Classification (NCBI taxonomy): domain Eukaryota; kingdom Viridiplantae; phylum Streptophyta; class Pinopsida; order Pinales; family Pinaceae; genus Pseudotsuga; species Pseudotsuga menziesii. The sequence goes on from LPNX010553483.1 coordinate 237,352, forward strand.
CTAGAAGAACCATGTCCACCTCCTAATTTTGATTTATACGATGTTCTCGTCCATGCGGTGCAAAATTGTCCCAATTTTCCAATCCTTCACACCCACATGCACATAGTAGTCGATACCGACGAGGCTCCCATTTTCAATGTACCAACCATACTTGCGGTTAAAAATAAATCTCTATGAACCAACTACTCGTGTGCAGTTTGTGTCCTTTATGGTCATTAATCCCACCATTTCCAGAACTTGCCCGAGTACCGGTCTCTCCTCAGTGTCCTTTGTAAGCACTCCCTTGAGTCCAAAATCACTATAATTAAGGAGATCCACCCCCTGATCTCTTCCCGGGGCACCAATAACACCATTTATACAATCTTTACTTCCAGTAGCTCATCCCCCTCCTTGTCTGTGGAAGATCCCTTCGATCTATCCAAGCACTACTTTTGTGACGATGGAGAGATCCTTGAAACTTCCATTAGCTTTACCCCATTTTATTTAGTCCATGATGTGGAGTCAGTTCTTCCCATTGATTGCTAGAAACCATCACTCTGCCTTTCCATCGAGCTTCGACCTAATACTTCATTGTTGGAAGAATCCCAAATTATGCTTGATAAAATGATGAGGACCGTCATGTTGCTCTCCAAATGAACGAAGCGGCTAAGACCTGGTCGAAGTTCCATTATGAATCCCACATCCACCTGTTCACCTTTAGCAAGGGGGACCTTGTCCTCATCTATGACCAAGCCCATTATAATATTGGAAAAGGTAAGCTCGAATATATGTGATATGGCATGCACGTCATCCATTGATTCCTTAACAAGGGGGCATATCTCCTCACTGACTTTGATGGTCACTTCTTGAAGAATCCCCTCAATGGGCTCTACCTTAAGAGATTTTATTCCTAAGTTGACCAACATGACTACCCTTGTATCATAGTTTTTCTTCCTTGTTTTGCATCGTTTTTGCTACGAGTCTCACAATGTGTTTCCTTGGTTGTTCCATATGGATACTACCTTTCCCTCCTATGTTTGTTTCGCCGATGGTGCAAGTAGATAGTCTCCTAATATTGCCTCATCTACGTAGGTCATTTATTACCAGTCACATGAGTTGATCCATATTGATAGAATGTGTGTTGGTATTTCTACCAACAACCAGGATGAGTACAATGGTGTCACTGGTCACCTAATCGTCGCCCTTCACTTGGGTATTCATCGACTTTATGTCTTACTAAACTCCAAGTTGTTTGTTTCCCTATTGAATAACTACTACTGGGTACATGATCCCTACCTCTTTAGAAAGTTTCTATGCACTAGAAACTTGGTTAGACATTTCAAATCCATTTCATTCATGCATGTTCCCATAACTCTTAATAGTGTAGAAGAACAAAGGGCTAATCACGTTCTAGAGTGGCACATTAATCATCACATATAGGAAATAAGTTGCATCATGCATCATCTACATCATATAGGCATAGTCATCATCATAAAAAAAGACTCATAAGAACCCATAAAAATAAAAAAATATGCATCCACGTGCATTCATATCATATCATCATGTTCAATACAAAAAGAGAATCTCCAGAGGATTTCTCATCTAAGCATACATATGATACAAAAATCTCCATTCTCAAATGCATTGGGGGAAACATCACATGTTGCTAGTCTGAGTCATCCTCCTTTGATTCTGTGTCCTCCTTAGTGTCCTCCTCCTCATCTAAGCTCTCCTCCTCCATTGACACGTCCCCTTGTGCCGCATCTCTGACATACTTAGCAGCAACTGCAATCCTCCTCAACAGAGTGATCCACTCTGGAGGATCTCTAAAGCACATGGTGATCAGATCATCTAGCTTTAGTGAGTCCAATATTCTATCACTCCTCCGCCTCCTCTGTTGATTTATTTACTATCTTCGAGAGGTATATTCTATCTTCAAGATTTTCTCTAAACATAGTGCATGATATTTGCTAATTTTGTATTCGTGCATTATCCCTTGTACCTTCTTGGGATATTCCCCAACTTCTATAAGATCTTCCTCAAGCCTCTTAATTTGTGCATGCCAAGATTTACTAGCTTCTTTTTCTTGCTTGAGATACCCCTACAATTTAGATATTTTTTATTCTAAATTTCGTTGACCAAGGTTTCCTGCAACTAATATGCATAGATCACCTCACTAGCCTATTTATGAAAATGTGTTTTATCAAGTGTATTATTTTTGTCCCAACTTATCCTCACTTTAGATACCTTCTTCTCATCTGCTAGTGCAATGTTTAATGTATTTTTCTCATGATTTCTAGTTGAAATCAATGAATTTCTATTTTGGGATTAATCTTGGCTTCGTCTACATGAATATTTGAAAATTTTATTTAGCATTTCTAGGCATTAGAAAAAATACCAGATACCCTAACACTTACTGTGCACTAAACATTTTTAATGCATGTTTTATACGTTTTGTAATTTAATACCATACAATCACAAGTTAGCTTTGCATCAATATCATTTGTAAAATAGAAAGTACCATTGTCCTAGGGTGATAGGGGGAAGAGACCAGCGTCAGAGCAGTCCATAGATCCTCCTAAATAAATGGTTAATCATGAATTATTTTTTTCTCCACCAACCCAATGTAAACAATAAGGAAGCTCATGATACAATTCGCTTTTGATTCAGCTAAGGACATAAGAGAGATAAAATATTAAATATTTGGCACACCATATTTAGTGTTATGGGGTAAGAAATATGTTTATTTATCACGTTTACTTATTTATTTATCATTCTAATTTTTATACTCTTATAATTAATTTATAAAAACCCTTTATTTTTACAGGTGTTGTTGTGGACTTTTGATCCTCAGGATGAGCCTAAGTGGCCCAATGTTAGTACTAGTGTCATTGCTACACTGGCACCAGAGCATACATGATGCCATGTTCACTCTCAGCATGTGACTAACTCATCAGTCACTCAAACCTGTACACTCCCCATAGATGATGTCAATACTGCACCCCTTGAATAAAGAATGCAAGACTATGCACAAGGTGATATGGATGAAGAACATGACTTTGAAATTTTTTGAGGAATGCTTTCATGTATATTCCCATGTCACTAGCATGAGAACACTATCGATTACCTTTTTGGTAAACGATGAGTTGATCCCTTTGAAAATTGACATGCTTCCAGGTATTTAAGAATAATGTCTTAATTACTACGTATGGCCTAATTGTAATTTATGTATAATTTGTGGTCATTTTAAACTAAAGATCATATCATTTTGTAGGAGGTAACACATTTTATAGATGCATGAATGAAATCACTTTGGAGACCTTTGGGCCCACCATACACACAGGGTGGAATACCCAAAGTTCCAAGCTAAATTATGAACTGATTAGCAAATTGGTTTCCTTGTTCGGTAAGGTTCCTTTAGCAAAAGCAACATCATCTCAAAAGAAAGCACATATATAAAATATGTGTGGGAGCAATATAGGGTTCATCTGCAAAATAAACCTAGGTATGAGAATAACTCCAATTATTCTAGAGAGGGAGTGGAAGGACCTACTATAAGATGCAAAGGAGAAGACACTCCAAAAAGAGGGAAAGGAACCACCCATGATAGGAAGGTATGCAATTTTTTTATTATTGTAACTATGTGATGATTTATCTTTACTTTTATATCTTCATTGAGGCATCTAATTATGTATTTGAAACTTTTCAATATATTCTCCCAGACACATATAAAGCAACACATCAAAGAATAGATAAACATGGGAAACACAAACTAGTTTTGGGTGGTTACTTGAGACAGGCCGCACAAATTGTAATCATAAAAAGTCATTTGCGTTCAACAATTTTTATTTAATTGCACAAAAGAAGCAATATTCATGTTAATATGAAAAATTGCAAGAATACATGTTCAAAGAAACTCTAACAAAGGAATACCTCGATCTTGGATACAAGTATGGATATCAAGCCATGCTTGAACATAGAAAAATATTGGGGAAATCACAATCTTGCAGCACTCAATATTCCTCACTGGTAAATAAAATAAACAAAGTTTATTTACAATTTAATACTGGTTTGAATTTATTGATTATTATTTTTGGCCATAAAGTAATGCATTTGTTTTTTTAAACAGTCTTCCAATGGAGATACTATTTTCCCAATTACTGGAACAAAGCCTAGTGAGGGTCCATTTCTACCTACTGAAGGCAGTGTGTTGCATTAAAAAATGCAGTATGGATTGTAAATAGAAAATTTTAATTGCAAATGGTGTTTTAATTATATATCTTCTTTTTTAAACTCTAGAGCATATAGATCATGAGGTTACACAACAAGAGGAACATATGGCCAAGTTTGAAACTAGTCTGTGTGCCTCCACTATTGAAGCAGGAAAAGATAAACACTCTAATGCTCTTTTTGTTAATGATTTGCATGTAATACTAATAACACAAAATATCAATTTAACATTTCCTTTTTATTGCATCTGATGATCCAGTTCCCCTTTTGTAGTAGCTTCCACATTTAGAGTACCTGACCAGGGCATCAGTAAGACATGTAGAGGCCAGATAAATTGGAAGAGAAGAAGGAGGCGAAGACCTCCTTTGTCAATTCATTTCAAGAAAAAATAAATAAAAATAAAATGATTGTAGTATGTACCATTATGAAAACATATTTTTAGTGATAAAAAATTTCGAGATGAAGTTGATTTACTCTCTTTAAAAATTTTACCTATATTCATCAGTTAATTACATGTTTTTAAGTTTTATGTCATTTTCTATGTTGTATTATACTTGTTGTTTATTATCACAAACTTCAAAGTAATTGACATAACCTATATGATGATTAACTAAAACTATCATTTATACACAGATACTTTCATTTACCTTAATTTTTTTGTTTTCCTCGTTTCTATGATTGATTCTTGCTATGTTTTTTCAAATATTTTATAGTAGATAGTCTAGGTACTAGGGAATTGATAGTGATGTGAGCCGGGGGCGGGGGGGAGGGGCCATAAGATCTTCCACCTTCACGTGGTTAACCATGTTCAATAGAGAATAAATTAGGATTTGTATAATCTTGGAGAAAACCTCCTTTGATCCAACATAGAAACAACAAAGTCAATGTTGACTTTGTTGTTGCTCCATCAAATCAAGGGAGGTTTTCTCCCATATTAGACTACTCCCATAGATTATTCTTGAAACCAATAGGAGTTCATTCAGGTATGCATGCACTCAATTATTTTCAATTATTATTTAGTCATAAATATGTTTGTTAATTTTTTATTATTTTGTCGATTCTTTAAGTGTTGGTTAAATTAGTAGAACAACTTTTGTAGGAGATATATAGTAGCAACGTTAAGCAAATATCATACCATCGCAACCATTGAATATACAGGTATTTGAGTTTTTATTTCATTTATAATTGTAATTATTTTTTATGATTGACGTGATAATGTATATTGTGATTATATGTTGGCCTATTGTGTGACCTACGATAATGAAAAATCAACTTGGATTAGTGGGATATTATGGTAATTATTCAACAATAAAAATTAGTCTTTGTTTCATTGTTTTTAGCTCAAATATAATATGTTAGAACTGATAGTTTTTCAACGTCTATATGTTTGTAATTTTAATTCCATTGGAATTACCTGCTTACGAAACTTTTGGTAGTTACTCTAATCTCTTCCTAATTTTCCTAGATGTAGGGGAAAATTACCCAAAGTAACCTTTCCAAACCTTCTTTAGAATTGGAAACTAGCCTCTCCAATTTGGAGGGGTCTCACTCAATTACAATTTGTCACAATGTTACACCTAAAATTTGTTTCTATTCTCAATCCCTTGAAGTGACATGGCTAAGAAATATTTTTAAGATATTTTTTGCTAGTTCTAGGATGCCTGAGGCAACTTGTCTCTTGACATTGGGTGTTATACCTTCATGACGCCTCTTTCCTACTAACATATTTCACTGATTACATTCCTAGACTCGATACAAAGAGATTCGGTGCATATTTACCATATCCAGAGAGAGCCAGTATTGTCGCAAAGGGAAAGAAGGATATTTCAAGAACCTTCTAGATGAAGGTCCTCATCGAGATTGATCCCAACTTCTTGGAATAGGTGGCACTCGAGCCCCTGTCTTCTAGGGATCATTCCCTACCTTCCTCCCAAAAGATATCAACCCCTTTGGTCTTCCTCTGGGACTATTTATACAATCTTCTCCTCATGGGTGAGAGGAGGGAAGAATACTAAGAGATCATATTCATGTTGTTGGAATCATAGATGGTATATTAGGAAAGAGAGTATGATAATGCATGAGGCTTGAAAAGCTAGTAGATCGTATCTAAAAGTGATGTCAAAAGCATTATGAGAACGTGGCTTCAATTTCAAGGCTTCGATTGTAGCTTCCTCTTAGTATGTTATTAATACAAACATGTTCTCCTTTTCCATGAACAATTTGTGTCAATATCAATTGCTCATTACTTTTCTCCTTGACTATTAGTATAGGTATTTGGATTGTCTTATTTCTTTCACTGTTTTATCTTGTCCTTAATGTTCTTTGCAGGTACATTTTATAGTGAAGGGTCTGTAAGGAAAAGAAAACCTTCAACACTGAGGTAAGGAAATATTAACATTCAAGTAGTTCAATTATCTAGGAGAAGGATGCATAATTGTAGCTTTTTGTTTTGGATCCACTCCATGTAGACTAGGGTAACAATCACTATCCACACTGATTGAATATTCTCGTTAACAAAACTTTCGACCATACTAGGGAAACTCATCGGATCTGTGAATTTCGATGTTGATTTTTATTACAAGCTTATAAAGTGTTTTATCTCACTCATTTAAGGATCTAAGGTGAGTTATACACCTTAATTCACCCTCATTTTCCTTATTTGGTTCATGTCTATTCTTACCATAATTCCATTTTGATTCACATTGGATTATCCTGAAGATTATTTTATTCTTTTGGTTTTTATATCCACTGATGTGCCTAGGTGTGTTTGAAAGAGAGTCAGAATACCCCTAATGCCTATTGTCCAATATTAAGTAGCATTTTCATTGATTTCTTCCCAGAGTAAAAAAGCACCGATGTCATTGTTGAAAAATAAGCAGAGTGCACTGACTACTCTACAACGCCCTCATTTTACCCTACAGAGTGCGCCAAGGTAGGTTTTCTCTAACTCTACAACTTTTTCTTTCAAAATTTTTACTTTCTGTTGGGTTTGGTCAATCTTCTTTTTTGCTTGTTGATAGGTCTTATTATGTGTATTTATCCTGAGCGTATGTTATAGCTCAAAATGACACATCTCTTCCCATGACCACTTTCCCATGATTTTGATGCATGTCGACACTTCTATGACGACACTTCACCAAAGTCACTCAAAAAACATCTATATTGGAGGACCCATATCTAAATTTTTGTAACTATGTTTGACTTCTTCTCTAGACCAATGGAAAGGTATTTGAGTCAGATAAAACTTTCCAAAAGACTCCAAATTCTAAAAATTCCTATAAGTACCCTAAAACTGAGATTATTTTATGTATACGTGAGTTTCCTTGAGGAAACACGCATGTTGTATGCCACTTGTTATATACAATACTTGCATGTTCCCTAAATATGTGACTATTTACATTGCAACCCATGGGTACCTCCTGAATACGCAGTTATTGTTTTTGAAAACTATGTGTTTTCCTGCAGATGTCAAAAAAAGAATTTTCTCGAAGTTTGGGTAGTTATGCAACTAACTCCCTCAGCTGTAACTACTTTGTCTTCGACCTTATCTCTTCAGAAGCATATAAATAGAGGTAGGGAGGTCCATGAGAGGGGAATTGAATATTTTCATTTTTATGCTGGAGGAATTGGGACTCTCTTTCCCCCCACCTTTTCCCTATAAGTTATCTCCTTGCATTGCTAAGCTTGGAGGCTAAGTTCCTTGGAGAAGAGAAGCATCAGAACCAAATCAAGGTTTCGTGAGGTGCCCAACTTGAAGAGAAGGTATACTTGTACTTCATTTCATGATTAATAAAGATGTTATGTCCTTCTTCTTCCCAAATCATTGTTCAATGTGTGATTGAATATTTGTTTATGATCAAATGATGATGTTAGTCAAATCATTAGTTCATGTTTATTTGATTATCATTGTTTTATATGTGGTCATATTAGTTTGAGGAAGGTATAATTTGTTTTGCAGGTCTCTTGGAGAAAGAGGTGCAAGAGGAGGATTGAAGGGATTCTTGGATAAAATTTAATTTTTCAAGGTATGAACCATTACAATCTCTAACATTGCTTATATATATAATTGTAGAACCATTTACATCTCTCTTTCAACCCTAGTACGTTGATGACCTCATAAACCCTAGCCATAGGAAACATTCCTCTACAACAAAAATGGAGAGTCTCGTGGGGATTGCCTCATTTGTTTTGGGTTTATATTTATTCCTTCCATTATTTTGAAATTTTTTAGGTCCTTCTTTCCACTTAGGAACACCTTCTCAGTCTGATAGTACACCTTCCCTACCTTCCTAAGGCAGTTTTGGATTTTTTTAAGCCTTTTCCCACCCATACGCGAGTTGCAGACTAAACAGTCACATGTATGTTTTGTACACATGACCTATTATACTATTAACCCATGTATGACACATGACCTGATAGTATTACAACTTACGTGTGCCTCAGAAATAGTGTTTTTTCCTCATTTTGTGGTTTCTTCTGTTGTTTGAGGGTTATTTGGTTGGTCTTTTGGGGTCCTCTGTAGGTACATGACTCCAGCGAGTTAGTATCATCCCCCTTGGTTTTTGTTTATCTATGTGGTAAGTATTTTTGTAGCATTAGGTTTTTCTCTTTGCTCATCCCCCCCACCCCCTTTTCTTGGCATGACTCTTGGCTTATGTTTCTGGTCAGCCTCTATTAGTGATCTTTGTCTGAGTTCAGAAGCTTGTTGGTGTTTATTTCCTTCTTCTTTTGTTGGTTAACTTCACCATGCCTATGTAGTTGACTTGTTTCTTATGCAATCCTTCCTTCCAAGTAGGGTTTATATTGAATTTAGGGATTTCTAGAGTCTGTTTGGTGGTTGTATAGCAAAGTTCATTTTTCTTCGTTCTTGTCATTTGCATTGTTGAGTTTGTAGGTAGTTTTTCTTTTGCATTTATAAAAGAAAAAGAACATATAGTTGTTTAATATGCATGTATATTAGGGTTTTTTCTTTAATGCATTGCATATCATTATTCTTGAAAAAATAAAAAGAAATTGTTCTTTTGTCGCTTTCAAGTTTTTCTATTTGAAAAAGAAGAGAATAGTTTTTTCTTTTTGCATTTCATTTCTCTTTTCTTAGTCATTTTGTTTCAAATTTGAGTCAAAAAACCATATGAGTTTCACGCCATTGCCTCTGACTAATAACAACCAATTAAAAAGAATGACATAATTAAAAATTATTAGTAATTTTTTTTTAGGCTCTTACACCAACTAGCTTAGGCTAGACTTGTGGATAAGGGAGTTTTAAATCTCCACAAGTATTTGATTTCAGACGTAGTTGGCCAATCACTAGGTAATTAATCCTCTATGTTGATTGTATCTGGCAAGCTCCTCTCAAACAAGAGTTAAGCGCGAGGCTATGTGACGACTTGGACTGAGGAGATAACCTTTTGATTCCTTGTTAGAACGTAGACCAACATTTTTACGCATCTGGTGAATTCTGTCAATACCACCTCTTGGGCCCCATGTGGTGTCGGTTTTGATAGGGTTTTTGGATTTTCTACCCTACCCATGCATATGAATTAGGATTGCGACTATCCCCTGAGACTATTATTATAGTTGTGGTGGCCTTTAGGCTCTCTGACATTAGGGTTCATACACATGTATTTTGGAAGGCTATTTCTGGTCTACCTTAGACGGGCTTGGAAGGTAACCCTGGTAGAAGGTGTGGGAGGGAGGTTGGGTGATTCCTCAGCTTGTTCCTAAGAACATCTACAGGGACACAAAGTAACCATCTATTAACTTTATTTTGAAATAAATCTTTTTTTTCCTGGTATAATACTTAGGTATTTTTCTGGTGGTGTGTTGTTTGTACTATTGGTTGCTTATCAAACTTAGAATTTGTCTCCTTGTTTGAAGCTATGGATAACACCCCTTTGAACACCAACCAAAAGATCCAGATGATGGGAACTCCTTGTAATATTCCTCTCATAGGGAATGTTGGTGTTCCTTTAATGGCCACCTTGAATCTACTTGGATTCACCCTAGGGCTACCGATGTGGTTGTTTTCCACTCCAACTGTTATGAATGCTCTTGATGCTTCTCAAGTAATCTCCTTATATCAAGGGCATCAAAACAATGCTTCCCCTTCACCTGTATCTTCTTCTCCTCCTCTTTCTACCTCATGCGGTGAAAGTACTAATACTAGTAACCAACAGTCTAAAAGGAGTAAAAGAAGGAGGAACGGGAAGAAGACATATAAGCAATGGGGAACCCATTCAACCTCTACAAGTCAAGTTGAAACTCACCACTCAGCCTTTGTAATTCATGTTGGGGGTACTTATCCAAACTCTATAGGTCATGTTGGATCTAAGTGCTCAACCTCTACAAGTCAAGTTGATCTTCACCATCCAACCTCTGTTCATGCTGATGGGATCCTTCCAACCTTTCCAGGTCAAGTTGGATCTAGACACTCAACCTCTGTAGTTCATGCTGAGGGCACCTTTTCAACCTCTAATATTCAAGTTGAAATTTCCCATCCAACCTCTGCAAGTCATGTCGGGATCCAACCACCCAGCCTCTGCAGTTCATGCTGGGGGCACACACTTAACTGCTGCAAAGCATGTTGATCTTAACTAGTTAGGCTCTGTTGTTCATGCTGGTGGTGCCCGTACAACCTATTAAAGTCATGTTGTACCTAGTCTCTCAGCCTCTATAGGTCATGATGGGGCAGTCCCTCATCCTTTGTTGTTCATGCTGATGACAAACAATCAGCCACTGTGAGTCATGTTGACACTATTGAAAATACTACCCATTCAAAACACAGTCACAAGTTTCCTTGCAAGCTTTGTGAGGGATACCACCTTAATTATTTATTCCCTGCCATCGTGAAGGTATGAAGATTTTGGTTTCATGGTAATCCTATTTTTTAACATCCTAAAGTTTTTCAACAACCAACCTCTCTTAGTCAGGTTGGACCTAGTCACCCAGCCTCTAGTGGTCATGATGGGGGGGAAATATTATCCTCTGTAGATCATGCTGAGAGCAAACAGTCAGCAATTGCTAGTCATGTTTACACCAATGAGAAAAATAGTCATTTGAAGTGCACACTTAAGTTCCCTTGTAAGATATGCAAGGGAGATCATTTTACTCACCAGTGTCCTATTAGTTTTTCAACATTAAGCTAGCATTATGTTAGGATCTTTACTGAGAGAATAACAAGTACAATAATCAAACACAAGATACAATGAATACAGTTTTTTTCATCGGGGAAACCATAAATGGATAAAACCTTGCAACTTCCTCAGATATAGAATCATAATAAGATGTAAAACCCCAAAACAGTAAGATGCACTCTTGACAGTAGTAATCTTCTTCTTGTCTAGCCCTAGTGTCATCTCCTTCCTCAACTATGCGCTACACTTGAGTGTGTGAGTGATGTGTACTAAATAGAGACCCCAGATCTTTATTTATACTAATCTCGACATGACTAAAACCCTAATAGGTCCGACCTATACTAGGAGAGTCTAATAACCCTAGTGCCCCAGAGCTGCGGGGACTTTAACCCTTACACAATCGGAGGGTTACCCACTATAACTTGACTTGACTTGTTTACATTATTGATTCTCCCGATCAGAACATCGGGGCATGACAACATGTCTAAATTACATAATAGATACATCCCAGAATAAACATTGGGTTACAATACATAAAATACATAGATGAATACATTCCAAAGTTACAAATACATCAACACTCCCTCTTAACTAGGAAGGTATTATTTCGACACAATTTTTAGCACTAGTCTTCTTCTCTGTATCAACTCGATCATCTCATCATCTTCATCTCGAGTCTTATGAGTCTTCAAGTCATCTTTGTCTTCAAGTCATCTTCATTATTTGAATCTGGATCATCTCTCGATTTGGATCATCATGGGACACCATCACTGGATCTAGATCATCTCTCAATCTGGATCGACATCACTGGATCTAGATCATCATCACTGGACTAGATCTGGATCATCACTATTGGATATGGATCATCACTCAATTTGGATCTCTCAGAGTCATCATAACTCAATCTGGATCTCATCTAGTCATCATCATGTGCTCTATCTCGTCATAGGAAGTTCTACAGAGCTAGACTTCTTTCATGCTGGTTGTAGGCATGGCCATTAGGTAGGTCTTTACCCAGCACTTACATCTAACCTACTCACTAGAAAGGCATGCCCAACACTTACATCTTACCTACTCATCAAAAAGGCATGCCCATCACTCACATCTGATCATGTAGTAAACTACAATCACATCAGAAAGGCCACGTACTCACATCTGTCATGGAAGGAATTGAATCCTCTCACCATGATAGAATGGCATGCCCTTAAATCTACCATGGAAGCAACTGAATCCTCTCACCAAGACAGAATGGCCCGCACTTACATCTGTCATGGAAGGAAATGAATCCTCTCACCATGATAGAATGGACCGCACTTACATTTGCCATGGAAGGAACTGAATCCTCTCACCATGACAGAAGGGTATGCACTCACATCTAACCTAGAAGGAACCAAATCCTCCACCCTCATCAGAAAGGCCCCCAGTCCCAGACTGAGCTACCTGGTAACTGACCAGGTGCCTCCACTCTCCTGGAGAGTGGGATTTTCCCTTACATCTATCCTACTCAACAGAATGGCCAGCACTCATATCTGACATGGAAGGAACTAAATCCTCTCACCATGATAGAATGGCTCAGCCCTTACATCTGACCTACTCGTCAAAATGGCTTTGGGACTCATCACTTTCCCTTGGAGGAAACCTCGATCTAGAGAACACCAAGATTCTGCCTGAAGTACTCGAACTTCACTCTGGCTAATGGCTTCGTCAACACATTGGCTATCTATTCCTCCATCGCAACATACTGGAGCTTCACTGCTCCTCTCTACACGATATCCCTGATATAGTGATACTTGATCTCTATGTGCTTCGACTTGTCATGGAACACTGGATTCTATGATAACTTCATGCAACTCTGGTTGTCACAATTTATACAAGTAGCATCCATCTGGAGATCAAATAAATCGGATAGTAGCTTCCTCAGCCATATTGCCTCACAACTAGCTGAACAAGCTGTGACATACTCTGCTTTAGCTATACTCAATGCCACACAGGATTGCTTCCTACTAAACAAGGATATCACACCTAATGCCATACTGAAGAAACACCCTGAAGTGCTCTTCCTATTGATGGCACTGCCTGCCCAATCTGAATCAACATAACCCTCCAGGTTAATCTTCTGATTCGCATTGTACTTGAGCCCATAATCAACTATACCCCTCAGGTACCTCAGAATATGCTTGGCAGAAATCAAGTGAACATTTCTTGGATATGTCAAGAACTAGATCAAGGTGTTCACAACAAAGCAAATGTCTGGTCTTGTGTTCATCAGGTACATCAATGACCCAATCATCTGATGATACATCATAATATCAACTAACTATGATGAAGCATTGCTCAATAGCTTCAGGTTCGATGTCATAGGTGTGGCCATAGTCTTGCAGTCCATCATCCCAAACCTCTTCAGGATCTCTACTGCATACTTCCCTTATCTAAGGAATATTCCATCTGTACTCTACCACACCTCCATATTTATAAAATAATGCATCATACCCAATTCCTTCATCTCGAACTCGGAAGCAAGATTTCTCTTCATATCAGTAATAAACCCATACATACCTGTCATGAACAGATCATCTACATCTAGTAGAAGCATCACTGGGTTTCCATCTTCAACCTTGTAGTAAAGGTTGGAACCTGCTTTACTCTTGGTAAAGCCCAAACTGGATAGAAAGCTATCAATTCTGCCGTATCATGTCCTCGGTGCCTGTTTCAAACTGTATAAGGATTTCTTCAATCTGCATACATGAGACTTCTTTTCATGTGTCTCAAAACCAAGTGGTTGTTCTACATACACTTCCTCTTCCACTACACCATTCAAGAAAGCAGTCTTGACATCCATCTGGTGTATCTTCCATTTCATCACTGCAGCCAGAGAAAGTATTGATATGATGGAAGTGTATCTAGCTATAGGTGCAAAGGTTTCTTCATAGTATATTCCCTCTTTCTGAGAGAAACCTTGAGCCACAAATCTTGCCTTATATTTTTCAATGCTATCGTCTGCAGCATGTTTGATCTTGTAGATCGATTTGGAAGTTAAAACTGACTTCCCATTGGGACAACATCCCAAACATCATTCTTCATGATCGATTGGTACTCTTCAATCATAGTATCCTTCCATTCCTTCCATTTTGCCGCTTCTTCATAACTGGAAGGTTCTTTATCATTGAAATCACATAGTAAAGCTACATACCCGGAACAGGATCTGGTCCTCTTTCTTTCTCTATGATTCTCTTCTGGAGCCCCATATTTTTCCACACCTTGGATAATTTCTCGTACCTAAGCAGGTTTCCTCTTATGAGGATTCTTCTCCATAGGTGGATCTACAGGCCTTTGTGGTTCTTCAAATTCTCGATATTCTTCTCGAGTTTCTTCATTCATGGTTGTATCATGAATTCTAGGTGCTTCTGCTTCTTTAGGTTCTTCTGCAGGTCTTTTTCTGGATTTGTTGTAAGCTGTGTCTTCATCAAATGTCACATCCCTGCTGATGTCAATCTTCTTGTATCCTGGGAAATATATTCTGTAAGCCTTCGAGCTTTCAGAGTATCCCACAAATATACCCTTCTTTCCCAAAAGGATCTAATTTAGTCCTCTTCTCTTTTGGAATGTGGAAGTACACAGGACAACCGAATATTTTGAGATGGCTAACTTCTGGTTTCTTTCCAGAGAAGACTTCTTTAGGAGTCTTGTTCTCGAATACTCTATGTGGAGTATAGTTTTGTACATACACCACTGTTTTGGTAGCTTCCGCCCAAAGATGCATAGGAAGGTATTGATCATGAAGCATTGATTTTGTAGCTTCCATGATAGTTCTGTTCTTCTGTTCCACAATCCCATTCTGTTGTGGATTGTAAGGAGTGGAAAACTCCCTCCTAATCCCTAATTCCTTTCATAGCTCTTTGAATTCATTTGAAGTGAATTCTCCGCCATTATCTGATCGAATGGTCTTGATCTTATTTTCGGTATGGTTCTCAATCAAGGCTTTGAATTCCTTGAACTTATTGAATACTTCGTCTTTGTTCTTCATGAAGTAAACATGTGTCTTCCTAGAAAAGTCATCAATAAAAGAAACATAATATGCATACCCGCTTAGAGAGTTTGATGACATAGGACCACATACATCGGAGTCAATGATTTCCAAGATTCCTTTTGCTTTTCTTTCACTGCTTGGAAATGTCTTCTTTGTATTATTTCCTTTCACACATCCTTTGCAGACCCCATCATGTTTTTCTTGGATTTCTGGAATACCTTCGACAGCTTTGCTTGCAATAGGTAGTAATATGTAATGCACATGTGCAAGCCTTCTATGCCAAAGTTCACTTGGTTCTACTGTGTCATGGACTAAGGCTTGTTTTGGATGGCCCCTTAATTTGTACAATCCTCCTTCTTGTTCTCCAATCACTACTGCATCATCGATAGTATTTCCTTTTGGCCACATGATGACTTGACCATCTATGAATGCAACCCGCATTCCTTTTGCATCTAATGCTGATATGGAGAGAAGGTTATTCTTGAGTCCTGGCACAAACAATACTTCTTTCATTGTTAGATATTTTCCAGAGTCTAATTTATAGGAATATTCCCCACTACCTTTTATTGGATATTGGTAGTCATCTCCTAGATTTACCTTGTGAGGTAATTCATGTTCTTATAGTCTCACAAAGGATTCCTTGAATCCAATCATATTTTTGGAAGCCCCACTGTCTATAAGCCAATCATCACTTCCATGAGTAATGTTACCTGTGAGAGTGGATATCAGAACATATTCATCCTTGCTTGAAGAATCTTCACTTTCATATCTGGATCTCTTCCTAGATGGTTCATCATCCTCTGCAGCATGATCACGATGTCTTCTTTTGTTGCTCTTCTTTACTATATTCTGTTTGTTAGGACAATTTCTTGCATAGTGTCCTGCTTCATCACATGTATAGCATATGATCCTAGATACATCTCTTCTAGTGTTATCTTTGTGAGAGTGTGTACCTCTGGAGCTATGAGGTCTTCTTTTTCTTGACTTGGAGTGAGACTTGGAGTGTACTGTGAGAGCTTGGTATTCACTTCCCATATTCTCTTCTCGAGCTGCTATCCATGCTTCTTCTTGAGAGCACTCTTCCCATATTCTGCTGAACTTGACTAACTTCTTCCTAGCACAGATTACCTGGATGAAATAATCCCATGACCTAGGAAGGCCATTCAATGTAGTCATCACAATCTCTACATTTTCCACTTCTTCATCAACTGCTTCTAGTTTCTCTTTGATCTAAGAAACTCTTGTGAATTAAGATTGGATTTTTTCTGCATTCTGAATATTCACATTCTTCAGTTGGTTTCTTAGGGTCATCTTCTGGTTTGTGTTCTTCCCTTCAAACAATTTGGTTAGGGCATCAAATATAGCTTTAGGTGTCTTGAGAGAGGACACCTATGGGATAAGGTGATCCTTGATAGAATCAGCAATGATCCTCTTTTCCATAAACATCTTATTCTTGTGTAAGGCCTTTGCCTCATCTCCCTCTGGAACTGGAACCTCCTCATGGATGTAGGAGTCTAACTCATTTTCTTCCAGGACCAGGGAGATCCTATACTTCCAAGCTCAAGAGTTATCAGCTCCCTCAAGCTTTTCATTAAGCTTGGTATGATGAGACATATTAACTGAGAACCTCAAATGGAAATACAAAATATTTTAGATCTTACCAGGTTCAATATGTCGGATCTAAAACTTGAGCTGAAATCCTGCAGAGCTGGTTCAGGAGAAAATTAGGGTTTTGCTTTTCTGGAGTTCTGTCCACCCAAACGCCTTGAAATTTTTCCCTAACTTCGATTTTGGGGAGGATATCAATCCAGGCCTGGGCTCACTGAAAAATTCCTCTTCTGTGAAAATCCCTAATTTCTGACAGCAATGACCGGTCCAAAACTGAAAAACCTCAAAATTGGATTTTGCTTCGACAGAAAGATGCGCCCTAAGGAGGAGAGTTATTCCACCTTACTTTTTCTAAAAATCTATGGAAGAATATCCACAAACTAGGAAGCCCTAGTTTCCACAACTACATGGTGTCTTCTTCTCAGGTTAGCTCTAATACCATGTTAGTTTTTCAACATTAAGCTAGCATTTTGTTAGAATCTTTACTGAGAGAATAACAAGTACAACAATCAAACACAAGAGACAATGAACATAGTGTTTTTCATTGGGGAAACCATAAATGGAGAAAACCCTGCAACTTCCTCAGAGATAGAATCAGCACAAGATGTAAAAGCCCAAAACAGTAAGATGCACTCCCGACATCAGTAATCTTCTTCTTGTCTAGCCCCAGTGTCTTCTGCTTCCTCAACTATCCACGACACTTGAGTGTGTGAGTGATGTGTACTAAATAGAGACCCTAGCTCTCTATTTATACTAATCCCGACATGACTAAAACCATACTAGGGCTGAACTCTACTAGGAGAGTCTAATAACCCTAGTGCCCCGAAACTACGGGGACTTTAACCCTTACACAATCTCAGGGTTACCCACTATGACTTGACATGACTTGTTTACATTATTGATTCTCCCGATCGGAACATCGGGGCATGGAAAAATGACTCAATTACATAATAGATACATCCTGGAATAAACATCAAGTTACAATACATTAGATACATAGATGAATACATTCCGAAGTTACAAATACATCAACATGCCTTACTATCGCATAGGTATGAAGAGTGTGGTCCGAGACTCAAGGATTTCCTTCTCCCGAGCAACCTATAGTCTCTCAAGAACCTACTCAACCTTTGGTTGATCAAGAGGTCAAACCAATATCATATTTGGTCGATCCCACTCTTCTTTCAGAAAGTGATCCCAATGTGATTGAACCAATGTCATCTTTGGTCAATCCCACTCTCCCTTCGGAGAGTGACTTTCATGAAGTGGTTGAATCGATTCCATTGTTGATCAATCCTACTCTTCTTTTAGATAGTGAAGTGTATGCTAGTCACATTTTATTCACTACCATTTTAGAACTTATTGAATAAGGGGGCAATGAACTTGCTTCAGATGAACCCCCACCAAGCTCTCAGATTGCTTCCTTTGATTGGGATAGCCTATTTTAGCCGCACCTTCCTTCTGATGTACATTTCTAGATAAAGGTTAAAGTTGGACAATACATGATTTCTCTTTGTATTGTTGATGAATGAGCCTCAGTTAGTATCTTCTCTACTGGTGGTTGGCGAGGCATGGGATCTCCCAGCCTTGTGTTGACTTCTAGTCAGTTATTGTCGTTTGATAGAAGAACTAGTATAGCCTTGGGAATTCTTTCTCAAACACCTGTTACTTTGGGTGGGAAGACCATATTAGTTGACTACATGGTGATAGAAGACCCCTTGGACTTCAATATGCTCCTTGGGTGTGATTATGTCTATGCCATGCAAGCTATTGTGTCAACATTATTTCATGTGATGTACTTTAATCATGGAAAATAAATTGTCAATATCAATCAGTTGGATTTTCTTGATCCCTCTCCTGACCCAACCAGAGACCAGGTCTTTCCTTTATTGATTCCTAGTGTTTCTATAGACACTACCTCACCACGGGTGAGCTATGTGGCCTCATGTCCTTTGCGTTCAATTTATACTAGTAAGGAGCCTCTGTTTTCATGCTTACCTTGTCGGGACTTGGTCCTAGAAATTGACCAGGTGAGTCATCCTATACAGACCGTGGAGCTTTCTCACCACTTTGTCGATCCATTTCAAATTTTAGACATGTGTCCTATCTCAGATGATATCCTTCCTTCAGATGAAGTCTTCCTAGAGTCTTTGATACAGTATGACCTTATTTTGGATGTTGGTTCAGTTGTGACTAATTCTAACCCTGATTTTCTTAGTAAGGATAATATTCCCATGGATCGGTCTTCTTATGTTGGTATTTTTGATTATTTGGACTCTCCCTTCGAACAACAAGTCAATGATCCTGATGAGTTTGATTTTTCTTATGAATTTTTCAACTCCTGTGATACTAATTTTGTTCTTGTAGACTTTATCTCCTCTGTTGATCTTTTCTTTCCTTATGAGGTTGATATTACTGATTATAAACCCTCGAGCCTTGGTGTTATAGAATCTTCTTCTATCGATTCTTCCTTGACTTTACCTTTTGTAGAAGATAGCAAAGTCGCATGTGTTTCTTCCACAGTGACCTCCATCAGATCTTTTCTTTTGAATGTGATTCTGATGTTGTTGTTTCTTGGTGACATGATTTTTAGTTGGATTCACAACTATTTACTAGCCTCCCCTTCTTGTTCACATCATAACTGCATTCGCATGTGCCCTCCTCATGCTTATGAGCCTGATGTCGGCTTCCACACTTTTAGCTCGTTGTATAAGCCCTCATCTTTGCTCTCATCATCGCTCAACCTTGTATCATCTTGGCTTTTCAACTTAACACCTTTTACCTTGAGGAGACATTCCTCAAGTGTCTTTATCTTGCTCATGTTCCTTGCATTATGCATATGTTTGCTCCTTGTGCTTGGAACTAGTTTCTCCTGTCTCTGACACTCGTCTCCTTGCAGTTAGAGCATTCTTTCTTCTCTCCTTTGAGCTCATTAAAAACAGTAAGGAGGTCGTGAGTTGAATTTTTTGAACTCGTTAAAACTTCATAGGAAATATATGGAGTTTCTTTAGGCCCAAGTATAACTCCTCAAAATAGACTTGATTGCTGAGTAAACTTGTCCATTAAGTATCGTTAAGAATATGTGAATGGGCATCCACATTGGTGGTAGGTTATCACTTTTTTGGACCATGTGGAATCATATGAAAAACGAACACTCTCTTTTCTTTGGAATTGAGAATATTATTCTCAAGCATAGGTTTATCACTTTTCTGGACCTGAGGGACTGAACTTACAGAAGAGGAGTGCCCAGTATGAGCTTAGTTTTCTCTTTTTCACACTATGGACCTAAACATGAAAAATAATCTGAGTGTACTTTATGTCTTTGTCATGCTCGCTAAAACCTAAAGAACACAACATTGAGTTTACTATTGTAAGCCCCTTTTCTCATAATCAAATGGATCTTTCTGAGTGATCTTGCCTTCTTTCACACTCACTAAACTCAGGCTACATGCCGCTTCTGAAGGTGCGTCGGTCTGGTGATAGTTTACCCCTTTTTCAGACCTTGCCAACTAACTACGAAAAAGGAATAGCTTAGTTCACCTAGGCTAAGAGAGTTCTCCTCTATATTTTTTTACACTTTTTCGGACTTACGAGACTAGCTTTATGAAAAAGCACCCTCCTCTTCTTTGGAGTTTTTAGACTCTCTAAACTATGAAAACACCGACGAACATTCACTACTTCGGGCTCGTAAAATCCACAAATCAGTGATTTATCAAGCATTCATTTTTCTCTTCTTTGATCTCGCCAAAAATGAAGAAGGTCCCGAGTTTTCTTTCTTGGACTTGTTAAACCTTTACAAGAAAGAGGGAAGGGAAGTTCATTCACATGTATTTTACATCATGGCAATGAGTCTTGTCTCCTTGGACAAAGCACCATTTTTGAGTCTATCAACAGTTGGGTCTCATATTTTGATCTTATCTCGATTCATAGTTTCTTACTCTTCTAGTTGGTTTCTTTTCCAATTATATGGGGAATTTGTCAATGTCTCCTACATTGCATATTTGTGTCATTGGTACTTTGTATCAAAATCTGCCTAAGTCACTTTTGTGTCATGCTCAATGTTCAAGGATTAAACCTTTGTCAGCCATTCTGCAATTTCCTTGACCTTTTGTGTCGACCATTCCAGCCTGGTATCAGTTCATTACATCATTTCTTCAGTGGTCCTTGTTGTGAAATTCTGTACCAATTCTAGATCCAATTATTCTTTGACTTACCTTGTGTTGGATGATGAAGGATTACTTAAATCCTTCCTTCCAACTGATCTCTTCCTATCGACTGCAACACTTCTTTTTTTGGGAATGATATTTAGAGTTTATGACAGTACCTTAGGGATTGTAGTCATCACTAGAAATTTCCCTCTCTATTGGGTAGTGGGAGTACCTTACTGTCTCCTACTCGTTGGATTCTTCAAGTGTTCAAATTCAAGTCTTTGTATTCACACTTGTTATAATGTACTAGGTACCTTGGGGACCATTTTCATTAATGGTAGTTTCCCTCACATTTGTTAATGGTTCTCATTATTGACCGGTAATCAAATAGTTTCCTCCATGCTCGACTTCAACTCCTTTATTCGCATGGTTAGGATTCGTACCTTTTTGGGCAGTTTGGATTGAAGACCTTGGGTCGACAATAGAATAGTCATGTTTATCTATTGCTCAATTTTTGTAAGACCTAGTCACACTTCATATGAAATTTTGCTGAGATATACATTCACCTTGTATTTTTGTGGTTATGATCAATTGTTGAGCATAGATCCACCTTGTTCATTTGTGGCCATGACTCCTTTAGATTTGATATGGTGCTTTTTTTCATATTGAGTGACCAAGATATTTACATCACTTTTACATATGTTGGATCCTCCTGTATCCTTATGGCGATCATTTGTATATGGACTTGTATGTCCCAGAGATCATTTTTGTCTAACATTTATCTCTCTTTCAGGTACCTCTATTCGAGCCTTTCAATCTTGGATTCTTTGCTCTCTCCATACTCAGTTGTTTCCTTAATAATTTATTTCAGCTATCATATTCCCCTCTAACCTCATACATTAGGGGGCATATTTTATAGCTCAAAATGACACATCTTTGCATGTGACCACTTTCCCATGATTCCGTTGCATGTTGACACTTCCATGACGACACTTCTTGAAAGTCACTAAAAAAACACCTATATTGGAGGACCCATATCTGAATTTATGTAACTTTGTTTGACCTATTCTTTACATCGTTGGAATGTTATTTGAGTCAGATAAAACTTTCCAGAAGACACCAAAGTCTGAAAATTACTAGAAGTACCCTCAAAATGATACTTTTTGATTTAAATGTGATTTTCCTTAAGGAAACCTACATGTTGTACGTGACTTTTTATATATAAAAATCACATGTTCCCTAAATACATGACTATTTACATTGAAAGCCATGCGTACCTCCTGAATACATGACTATTTTCTCTTAAACACGCGTGTTTTTCCTATAGACGTCAAAAAAAGAATTTTCTCGAAGTTTGGGTGGTTATGCAATTGACTCCTTCAGTTGTAATTACTTTGTCTTCGACCCTATCTATTCAGAAACATATAAATAGAGGTAGGGAGGTCCATGAGAGGGGAATTGAATCTTTGCAATGTTATGCTAGAGGAATTGGGACTCTCTTTCTCCCCACCTTGTCCCTATAAGCTATCTACTTGTGTTGCAGAGCTTGGAGGCTGAGTTCCTTGGAGAAGAGAAGCAACAGAACTAGACCAAGGTTTTGTGAGGTGCCCAACTTGAAGAGAAGGTATACTTGTACTTCGTTTCATGACTAATAAATATGTGATGTCCTTCTTATTACCAAATCATTGTTCAATGTGTGATTGAATCTATGTTTATGATCATATGATGATGTTAGTAATATCATTAGTTCATGTTTATTTGATTATCATTGTTTTATATGTGGTCATATTGGTTTGAGGAAGGTATAATTCGTTTTGTAGGTCTCTTGGAGCAAGAGGAGCAAGAGGAGGATTGAAGGGCTGCTTGGATCAACCTTAATTTTTCAAGGTATGAATCATTACAATATCTAACCTTGCTTATATATACTTGCAGAACCATTTACATCTCCCTTTCAAGCCCAGTACGTTGATGGCCTCTTAAACCCTTGCCATAGGAAACTTTCCTCTACAACAGCGTACTTTTCCATTTTAGATCTTGAGAAGTTGTCTTAATAGAACCTTTGAAATTGAATATTTTTGTGTGGAAATCATGTTTTGA
Source organism: Pseudotsuga menziesii (assembly GCA_001517045.1). Lineage (NCBI taxonomy): Eukaryota > Viridiplantae > Streptophyta > Pinopsida > Pinales > Pinaceae > Pseudotsuga > Pseudotsuga menziesii. The sequence goes on from LPNX010553483.1 coordinate 260,574, forward strand.
GTGTATGGCTTGTATGACTAATCCTTTAGAATTTTTTTATAGATCTTTGGAAAGGAAAGATAGTATAGTTTTTACACTTTTGTGGTGTGATTTTTTGCATTTCTTTGTTTAAAAAGTATTTCAAAAGACAAAAGAAAAGATTGATTGCTTGATTTTGGTTTGGCTACATCATTAGAAGTGTTTCATTTTAGAATATTGATTAAGAAAAAATAGACATTTGTGCATTACAAAGCCTTTTCTTTTTTACATTAGAGAGATTTTAAACGTTAGCTTTAGAGTTTTTGCTTGTCTGGAAGTATTTGGACTTTGAGGAATGAGTTGTTTGGATCACATGGTTTTCTTCTTGTGATTTGAAAACAAAGAACCTCTCCCTTACTCTGGATAGATTTCATCGAAAGGAAAATCACATGGGAATTTAGATAATTTAATCTTACAATTTCCTTATATTCCAAAAACATTCAATAACCTTCAAGATAAAATTGAATGATAGCTTAGGTTAAAATTCTTAGTAGTTTGAGTGATAGGTTAGAATAATTTTTTGGAATATATAAACATAGGATTTGTTGTTCTTTTCCCGCACTACATCATGGGGATCGTGTGGGTTCTTCCATGTACCAATCGGTATATTGAACAACTTTTCACTTGCCCTCAAGGTATATCGAAAAATTCTTCACATACTTGATAGTATATCAAAAGGCCCCTTTCGAACAGCTGTGCATCAGACATCACTAACATGAAATTGATCTCCCACATACCTTGTGTATATAGGGAGACCCTTCCAGGAACCAATACCAATCAATAAAATCCTTTTGGTCGTCTTGTTGAAGAAATACACTAAGAACAACACTTGGGGAGCTATTATGCATGTGTCGTCTAGGTAGTCGGGTATTTAGGAAATGGTATAGTCCCAATCCTCCTTATCGTGTTTTACTGTTAGAGCCTACAGTATATCATGAATTGCAACAACTTGACAATCCTAGTGAGGTTATGGCTTTTTCAACCCCTCCTATCACTTAAGTTTGCTTGTGACCTTAGCTTGCATAGGATTGTTTATGTTTGGTCTTTTTGAATAGTAAATATTTAGAGTATGCTTGTTTATCCATCATTCTGGATGAATAGCCTGTGATAATATCTCATAGATTGTAGGGTTTACAAACTGAATTTCCTCCCACCATGGAAGAAAGATAAGGGGTGACCATGGTCCATATTGTCACAACTGATCCTTCTGTGGAAGGTGTTTCAGTTGTTGAATTAGGGGAAGAGTATTCTTATATGGAGAATACACTTGCCTATACCTTGGTACTAGTACAATTATCTCCTTCACATGATTCAACATTTAATTTTTCTACACAAGTCCATTCTAGTGCACAAGATTGGGTGTTTTCTCCACCCTCAAATGACCATGTGGCATCATAATTTGGTCCAACTGCTCCTTTTTGGCATACTTCTTTGGGATGGATAATTTCTAAGTATGACACCATTGTTTCATCTTATGCCACCCCCTAGCTAATTTGATATTGTTATTATCAAATGATGAGTATTTTCAACCCATCTGTGAGATGGTGTCCAATTTATGCACAAGGAGGGAAATCATAAAAAGGAGAAGTCTCTCTCCTTTTCCAAGCCATTCGAGAAGAGATGCTCCCAAATACCATGCCTATATTTGGTCTTATGCCTCTACTGTATCTGGAATACTAGTTCAAAGAGTGGTTTCTTACGATCTGTTCATCCTTCTATCCATGCCATGTCGGCTCAATATCTCCCCTATACCCCTAGTTATCCCATGAACCCTGTCACTTGGGGGGAAATGCCCAGAAAAATATGTCACTACAACCATGAGAACTAGTTCAAATCTTGGGCAGGTTGTTGCTCTAGGGAATCCCATGGTTGGGCTACCCTCCTTAACCGCTAATATGAATGTTTCTTCTTCTGCATCGGGAAAACCACCATGGGATTAACCAATTTCTAATTAACCTACATGGGGCTACCTTTACCCAAGAAATCGACAAGAAATGGCTACCCAAAAATATCAACCCATTACCTCGGTAAATGCTTTCCCCAGCATCCATTATCCTAGTAGCCCTAACACCCCATAGGGGAAACCTAACTGGTCGAATTTCTCTACATACAAAATACAATTTGCAAATATGTATGGAGGTCCACCCAAAGTTCCCCCATCTGGAGGTCTGTTATATCGAAATCTTGCACTCTTGATCCATGTGTTAACCCTTTTCCTATTCCCCAAATTTTGCTCTGCTAAAGTTGATTGAGATTGAGTTTTTTCCTGCCTTTTTTCCCTCTCTAGGAAGTTCGACACTCTTATCCTTCATGATAGGAGTGATGAAGGTGATTTTTCCCTTTATGCTAGGTGCACCAGCATTGGCGCTCTATCTTCCACTGCTAGGAGCGTCAACGATGCTTTTTCCCTTTTTGGAAAGTGTGTCGGTCGTGTTTAGAGGGAAAAAATGAAGATTCGAGACCCTTCTCGAAGGTGGATGAGGTGGTGGTTTATCCCTATTATTTAGGTGAGGTGGAATTTCAGTTTCTAACCTATAGGGAAGATACCTTAGATCCCTCCTCCTAATCCTCAACCTATTCTATCCCTTTATCCTTATAAATTAAACCCTCTCTCCATTTGGAAGAGAGGAAGGTCTATGGTACTTTTATGCTGGTGGAATTTCTAGGTGGCTTAATATATTGATTTGGAGGCTTTGTCTTGGATTGTTGGATGGAATATTGCAGTGTTAAGGCTAGGTTGTAATGTTCTTTCAGATGTAATTCTATGTATTTCCTTGATTACATTAATACAAATCACTTTCCATAAATGTTTTTGTGTTAATAATGTTTAGAGATTTCTTCCTTAACGGTTAGCTTAGATCAATTATATGTTTGGATACACATATTTTGTTTGCTTGTCTCCACATGCTTTACAGGGTTTTGCTGCTATAGATCTGAAGATTTTGGAGCTTGGATCAACAAAGAGAGAAGAGGATCTGCATATTTCAGGTAGGTGATCTATCTGTTTCTTTGCATTTCTGATTGATCTAGGAAAGTAGATTGTATTTTGTATTTTATTTGTTCTAGATCCACTTGGACTAGGGAGATCAAGCTTGATTTCGATTGAGTATATTTATCCGATAAAATTTTTTACGACTCCACTAGGAAGGCCCCTTGCATTAGAGGAAATTTGGGGTCTAAAATGGGCCTTATAAGAAAATGTGCCAACAATAAATTTTGTGATTTCGAATTCAAGAACCAATAGAATATAAATAAAATGAGTCAACAATAATGCTTGAATTGACATATTTGTCATAAAAGAAAACTACTTTTTTTGTTCATATTTTCGACATATCTCCTTGTGTTTTTACTCTAATTTCAAGTGGGAGAGCTAGTTGGATACAGAATTTAATTTCACATCCAACAAGTACCCACACTTCATACTTTTGAAAGACATCGCTACCCCAAAAATAAGAAATACCTGAAAAAATGTGATGATGACATCATCATCACATTTTTAGGTATTTCTTGTTTTTGGGGTAGCGGGGTCCATCAAAAGTATGCAATGTGGGTCCTTGTTGGATGAGAAATTAAATTCCACATCCAACGAGCTCTCCCACTCATATTTTGAGTAAAAACATAGGGAGATATGTCGAAAATACGAACACAAAAATTAGTTTTTTTCATTCTTCCTCCAAAATTAATAACTATTATTTTATTATTTTAACTATTATTTTATTATTTTCCTTAGGAGGCCCATTTTAAACCTCAAATTTCCTCTAATGTGAATGTTTGTGCATTACACAACACTTCTACCAATTTGAGATCCCCCGTACCTAGTGTATATTGGGATACCCTCTTAGTATTCCTATGACCATCTCAGTTATCCTTTTGGCTTGTCCTATGAGGTTCTTGACTTTTGATCCACTCCTATTCACACAGTTTGCTTGTGTATTTTATACTTGATTAGTGTTTGATCTTGTGTGGTGTTTCATAGATTCTTAGAGAGTTCAGATATGGGAGCCTCTCCCGGGACCACCAGTCAAGAGAACCCTTTTCAAGGTATGTATTTTGTTTCTCCCCTTTGTGGAGTTGTTGGTCCTCCCTTCATGGCTACTTTGAGCCTTCCTGGATTGACTATAGGATTACCTGTATGGTTATTCTCCAATCCTTTCATACCAAATACACCCTCTTTGTTAGATCCTGGTCCTTTACCGCATGGGCATCAACCTCATGTTAATCATTCCCCTTCTTATACGGATGTTAAATCAACCTCCCTTTCTTCCTCTTCACCTGTTGAAAGCTCTAATGTTAGTAAATGGGAGGGTAAGAAGAAGACCAAAAGGAAGGCTAAGAAGAATAACATTAAGCATAAGTTCATCGCTCCAACCTCTGATCTTCATGTTGGAAGTTCACCAGCCACTGGTCATCATGCTGAGGGTATTGATGTACCTGTTTCTAGCACATGTAAAGCTAAGTTCCCTTGTAGACTTTGCAAAGGTGATCACCTTCTCAAGGATTTCCCCGGTCTTTCCCTTGTGTCAGAAGTGTGGTCTAAACATCCTATGTCATCAGTCTCTGATCATCATGTTGATGATGCCCCATTAACCAATGACTCTTTGGTTAAGAGTCAAAAAGGAAAGGTCAGATATCCTTGCTTGCTATGTAAGGATATGCACCGTACTTACCTTTGTCTTCACATGGATGAAGCTTCAAATTTCTTGGAATATCTTACTGTTCCTCGGCAACAACTTCCAATCGATTATCGTAAGTTATCCCTTGACATCCCATTGGTTGATCAAGTGGTCGATCCAAGTCCATCCTTGGTCGATCCTACTCTCCCGTTGAAGAGTGAAGTTTAATTGGTCGATCCAAGTCCATCCTTGGTTGATCCCACTCTTCCTTTGGAGAGTGAAGTTAAAGTGGTTGTTTCGATGTCATCTCCACCTGATCCCACTGTGTCGTTAGAGAGTGTTGAGACTAAAGTAGTCCCATCGATAGAGTCTTCATCTTCTCCCTCTCTTCCACTTGAGAGTGAAAACGATCTTGCTAATGTATTCGTAGTTAGTTCTTATTGTTCTATGCAAGAAGAAGTTTTGTCTTTTTCAACAAAACCCTCTCCAAGTAGCGAGGTTATTTCCTTTGACTGGAGTAACCTAAAAAAATATCGTCTTCATTAGAGTGTTCCTTTCCAGATAGTTGTGCAAGTTAATGCTAAGAGTATACTTCACACTATTGTTCATGAATTATATTTTTTTAGTATTCCATCCTCTACTTCTTGGCAAGCCATAGGTTCTCCTCTGCTTGTGCCAGCTACCGATTAGATACTGGATTTTAATCGAAGACCTACAATGCATTTAGGGATCCCGTCTCAGTTGCCTATCACTTTGGAGGGAAAAACTGTCTGTATTGATGTTATGGTAGTCCAAGGTCCCTTATATTTTAATCTACTCCTTGTGCGTGATTATGTTTATGCCATGAAATTTGTAGTGTCCACACTCTTTCGAGTGATGTATTTTCCCCATGATGGGAATATTTTGACTGTTGATCAGCTTTCCTTCGTTAAACTTGATTATCATGTGACTCCTAGTCATTAGAATTCCCTGAATGTCCCGCATGTTCTTATGGCTCCTTCCCCTTCAAGTTAGCTTCTTCCCATGATAGGTAAAATGGGAGGCATGGCTCCAACCTATGGACTTCATACTGGAGTTAAGTCGCTAGCTTCTTATGTAAGGGGGAAACCCACCAACCTCTGGACATCATGTTGGCTTAGAACTTGTTGCGAGCATAGTTCCCATTCTATGTCAAGCTCCTTAAAAAATGAAATACATAGCTTGTGAGCATAATTCCTTTTCTGTGTCAAGCTCGTTAAAAAATGAAACAGGTATAATGAGCATAGTTCCCTTTCTATGTCAAGCTCGTTAAAAAATGAAATAGATGTCCTCAAGCATAGTTACTTTTTGTTCCAAGCTTGTGTAAAAATGAAACAGGTTCCCACAAGAATAGCTATTTTCTGTTTCAAGCTTGTGTAAAAATGAAACAAGTTACCTTGAGCAGTGTTTATTTTTGGTTTCAAGCTCGTTAAAAAATAAAACTAACCTTAAGCATAGTTCCTTTTTCGTGTTAAGCTCGTTAAAAAATGAAATGGATTCTTCCATTGTGTCAAGACTCAATGAATCTTGGGGGACATGTACCCTGTCTCTTTATTAGTGTTAAGTTGCTTGATAGTTATACTGGGGGAAAGCACCAACCATTGGAAATCATGTTGGGAAATCACCTGTCAATGGGAGTCATGTTGAGCATACTTTATTTCAGTTTCAATCTCGTTAAACCATGAAACAATCCTTTGAGCATAGTTCTTTTTATGTTCCAAGCTCGTTAAAAAATGAAGCAGATATCCTGATCATTCTTTCAACTGATCTTGGAGCTCATTAAAAACAGTAAGATGGTCTTGAGCTTACTTTTCATTTTTCGTGCTCTGGTTAAAACATGAAAACTAGTTTGAGCTTGCTTTATCGCTTTTTCTTGCTCTAGATTCAAACATGAACAAGGTTCCAAGTGCCTTTTATACCTTTCTCGTGCTTGTTAAAAACTCAGTGAAGAGGTATCGAGTATAGTTTTATTGTTTCCCAGACTTGTTAAAATTGGATTATGAAAAAAGAACTCATTCCAGAGTTATATTTAAGCTCTTTTCAGTCTCCTTAAAAACAAAAAAAGATTTCCAAGTGAGCTTGTTACTTTCACACTTGTAAAAGAACCAGAACAGTCGACTAGTCGGTGGTAGGTTATCTATTTTTTGGACCGATTAGGCCTATTTACGAAAAAGGACCTTTTTGGAGTCTTCTTAATCATTTCAGACTCTCTAAACATGAAACAACAAATGAGTTTTCTTTCATCGGACTCGTAAAATCAAACGATGAAGGACCCTTTTCTGGGAACGAACCCCTCCTTTCCCAGGTTTGTAAACCATATGAGATTGGACTCATTCAAAGGACGAGCTATATCAAGCATTTGTTACCCTTTTCCAGCTTGTTAAAAATCAAAGAGGTACTCATCAATCATGATGGGGAAATTAAGGAAAGAGTTTGTATTTTGTTATGGCAATACATAGTCACTCTTGAACATGGCACTCATTTGCATGTGCATTTCAGTACTTGGGTAGTCAGTTTGTCTTTGAGTCTTGCTGATTCCTAGAGTCTTCTTACTCCTTTGAGTTGTCCAAGAATACTCTCACCATCAGTTGCATTGGGGGATTGGTATCATTCTTGTGTCAATAATTCCAAGTCATGCCATGCCCATGTTCAAGAGAAGTTTGGTCATGTTTTCACTGTTGCAGTAAGCTTACCTTCTATCATGTTGGCCATCCCTGAGTTAGTTTCATACATCACTCTATTGTCTGGTTAACTCCAAAAAATCTTTAATCATGTTTTGTGTAGATGAATAGGGGGATTCATCATGGCCCTCAATCGACGGGTCTATTCCTGTTGAATTCAACTCCTTATCCAGGAATTAGAATTAGAAACCAAGTAAAGTACCTTAGGACTACATGCCTTAATGGTAGGTCACCTCTCTTTCAACATGAATTTACATCATTGACTCTTGATTGAAAGATCTCATCGACTGTTCAACTCCAAGTCCTTTATTCACATTCGATGGTATGCACTGAGATACCCTGGGAATCATTGAAATCAATGGTGATTTCCCTCTCACCTGGTTTCTACCATGTTCAATGTCAATACATTGCAATCACATGGTTAGATTCATATCGTTGCGCGTTCATCTTGAAGACCCTGGGTTGCTAGATACATTCGCCCAGGTTGCGATGGATTTTGTTTTGAGTCATATCACATGGATCTACTTTTGTATTCATCATGGATGTGTTATCATCTCATCATGGATCTACACTTGTGTCTAGTAGCCATGATTGTGTTCAATTGGTCTCTACTACCATGGATCTACATTGTATTGGTCGGCATCCATGTTATCAATCATATGAGATTTGAGGCAGTTGTACTAGAGCAGCTTCCAACCAACATTGTTGCCTTAGATTTATTTTCTTTGCAAATCATTCACCTATCACATTCCTCTAACCTCATGATTTGGGGGGCGTTCTGTTACACTTAAATCTTTCACTCTTGATCCATGTGTGAACCCTTTGCCTAATCCCCAAATTTTTCTCTACTAAAGTTGATTGAGATTGAGTTTTTTATTACCTTTTTCTCTCTCTAGAAAGTTTAGCACTCTTATCCTTCATGCTAGGAGCACCGAAGGAAATTTTTCCCTTCATTCTAGGTGCGCCGGTGTCGGCGCTCTATCTCCCACTGCTAGGAATGCCGACGATGCTTTTTCCCTTTTTGGAAACTGCGTTGGTCATGTTTAGAGGGAAAAACAAAGATTTGAGACCCTTCTTGAAGGTGGATGAGGTGGTGGTTTATCCCTATTATTTAGGTGATGTGGCATTTCAGTTTGTAACCTATAGGGAAGATCCCTTAGATCCCTCCTCCTAATCCTCAACCTATTCTATCCCTTTAGCCTTTAAATTAAACCCTCTCTCCATTTGGAAGAGAGGAAGATCTATGGTACTTTTATGCTGGTGGAATTTCTAGGTGGCTTACTATTTTTCTTTGGAGGCTTTGTCTTGGATTGTTGGATGGAAGATTGCAGCATTAAAGCTAGGTTGTAATGTTCTTTCCCATGTAATTCTATGTATTTCCTTGATTACATTAATACAAATATCTTTCCATAAACATTGCCATGTTAATAATGTTTAGAGATTTATTTCTTAACTGTTAGCTTAGATCAATTATATATTTGGATACACATATGTTGTTTGCTTGTTTCCACATGCTTTACAGGGTTTTGCAGCTGTAGCTCTGAAGATTCTGGAGGTTGGATCAACAAAGAGAGAAGAGGATCTGCATTTTTCAGGTAGGTGAGCTATCTGTTTCTTTGCATTTCTAATTGATCTAGGAAATTAGATTGTATTATGTATTTGATTTGTTCTAGATCCACTTGGACTAGGGATATCTGGCTTGATTCCAATTGAGTATATTTATCCGATAACAAGGTCCACCCGGAGGTCCCCCATTTGGAGGTCCACCTGGAGGTCCCCCATTTGGAGGTCTGCCTGAAGGTCCCCCATTTGGAGTTTCTGCCGGAGGTCCCCCACCTAGAGGTATTCCTGGAGGTCCCCAACTTGGAGGCCAATATGGAGGTCCCCCACCCGGGGGTCCACCTAGAGGTCCCCCTTATGGAGGTCCACTTCCTAGAGGTCCACCACCTAGAGGTCCACCCAGAGGCCCCCGATGAAGGGGCCCACCTAGGGGACCATTAGGTGGCACATTTGGAAACCAACCACAACCAAACCAACCTGTTATCATAGGATCATTGACTCCCATTAATCAATCCACTTATGTACCTACTCGTATTTAGATTCCTTATCAATATTACCAGTATCTATAATCAAATCAACAACTTCCTTTTCTGCCTACACTTGATCTGCCAGATTTGTCGCATTTGATCAACGATCCTATTCACCATGATCCTTCATGTCCTGCTATTCCAGTAAATTTTCCTTCATATATACCCAATTTTGATGGAAAAGCTGGCGAGGACCCCAAAAAACATGTCATGACCTATCATTTGTGGTGCTCATACAACTCTCTCATGGATGGTTCCATCCATTTGAGATCGTTTCAAGGGAATCTCACCAGGATCGCCGCCAAGTAGTATATAGAATTGTCTCAACAATATTTTTGGTATTTTAACACCTTAGCAATGACATTTTTAACACATTTTCAACTTCCAATTCAGTACGAAACATGTACGGATCTTTTAACATTGCTTTGTCAGACCACTTCCACCCATATATCTAGTCACATACATGAGTGGAGACAATGACACAGATTGATTAAAGCACCTATTCCTGGCCAATTTCTTACCGATTGGTTCACTAATTATTTGCTTCCTCCCATTGCTCGGGATGTTTCCATGGGAGGTGTTGTCACTAAAAATAAAACTATTAGCTGAACTCAGTACCTAGAATTGGTTTATTCCTAGTCAGGAACTCTCTATGAATTGATCCCGCACGCTCCTCATCCTACTTCATACCACTCAATACCTTCAACAAAATGACCTGTTGATGGCTTACTTGGTTCTGTTCAGACTCAACTGGTGAATTCCCAAAGAAGAAAAACCAATATGCTAGCTAAACTGTTACAAATACCAAAACCACTCCTCCTCCTCTTGCCTCTACCAAGGTAAATGCAATTCAATCCTCAGAATATTCAGTAATGAAGAAAAAAGGAAAAAATAAATTATTATTTTTTTTGAAAATCAACAGGAGAGTAATAAAACACAAAATCTGGATGTTGAATCCAGGAATAAGAGAAAGTTAAAATTTCCCTGCCTCATAAGTGGAGGTGACCACTTCACCAAGGAATTTCCTCGACATGAAGAGGTCAACAAGTTTTTGAAGAGCTCTCCCACCCCAGTAGTCTTGACCGGTCCCTTCCGTACCCAGCAACAATTGGTTCACCATCAATCTTTGCACTGGTCTTCCTCATCTTCTATAGATGAGGTTAAAATGATGTATAGTGAAACAATTAATCTTACCACAAGATCCCATAACTATGACCCACCTTCATAAAAGAAATATGATAATGCTTCAACTAATAAGCCTACAATTTCCACCCCTCCTCTTACCAATAATCTTCATATTGAGAAACTTTTTCTCGACGTCGTCCTCTGGCCACCAAATACTACAAATCAGAAATCAATATTTAACCCTAATGTGAGTGCTGCTCAATATTACAATGTATTAGAATATTTCTCCAAGGAAGCATGTGCTATATCTACCCTCAAAGTACTCCAAAAGTTCCCTACACAAAGGAAAAAACTATTGTCATTTCTTAGAGCTATGGATCCCGAGAATAGTAATGGTATCACCTTTAAAATGGATGATTTGAAGTCAAGGATCTCCCATTAGTTAGCTTTCCAGCTGTCTATGAAAGTCATTTGGAATAAATTCCATTGCACTATGTTGGACGAGGGTGCCTCGACTTTAGTCATGTCTCTTTCATGTTGGAGAGTGATAGGATCTCCCTAAATCAATCGTTCACCTACAAATTTGAAGGCCTTTGATGGTTGTGGTTTTTAGCCTCATGGATTACTACCCTCCCTCCTAGCTGAACTAGGGGGGAATCAGTATCCATCCAATTCCAGGTTGTCGATGCTCCTTTAGACTACAATTTCCTCCTAGGTAGGAATTGGTTGTATGCAATGCAACCAATTTCCTCATATGTGTTTCAATTATTCCAATTCCGATTTCAAGGAAATATTATTGTGGTTGATCAACTTGAGTTTTGTTCCCCAAACACGAGTTTTAATTCTGTAAATAATGTCCCACTCTTGGATTCTAATACTCTACGGTATCGGAATTGTTAGTGATTGAGCAAAATATGAAGATAATTGAACATTAAAAATTTAATCCACAATAACAATGCATATAAATTTCATCAATAATACAAAGACATAAATCAAGCCATAGAACATATGATATACCCTGGGAAAACCCTCCACTCATTTGGAGGATGAAAAACACAACAAACAATCTTAGTGTATGATTGATAAGTAGGAGAGAATGATTACAACACAATAGCATATTGCTTTCACCGAGAGCACCAGAGAGAGGAGATCAAATGGAACACTATATCTAACTTTCCAAGTGCATACCACTTTAATAACAAGTCAAATTAGGTTTTCCAACAAAAAATAGAATGGTTGAATGTATTAACAACTTGTTAACACTTATAACACTTATACATCTTCAATCATGCACCCCCCATTGATCTAGTTCTAAGATGACACTGCATAATTATATACCACTAGAATATATGTGACTTCCATTAATTAACTAACTCTAACTAAGTTGTTAACTTAGTGTACTTATTTGAACTGAATGGAACTGCATGCGGCTAAATGGAACTAAGTGTAACTGCATACAACTGAGTGTAAGTGAACTGAAATTCATGCAACTAAATGTAACTCAATAGAACTGAATTTAACTGAACATAACTAAATTTAATTGAACATAATTGAATGTAATTGAACATAAGTGAATGTAACTAAACAGAACTAGTGCTTCTCCATTAGTGTTTATTTCCAACAACCAATTGCATAAATTAAGGAGTTGATTCCTTAATTAACCGAACTTTGTTTACCATAGCTAATACTCAACTGATATCTTATCAATTCGAGTTCACTTGGTGACAACATGGGAAATTCAAATTCTCTCTCCATCTTTGTGGTTATATTAATTAACTGGTACATATGTGTTTTCATAAATTCTATATCATATCATACTCATAAGATTGTTTCCTAAAGTATGAACATATGCATTACCTTATGTCAAATAGTCACATGCTAAAGTCAATCACTCTAGGGGTATCTAATCCCTAAAGGATACTTGTAGCACCTATTAACCATGACTATCCATACATCACATAGCATATCCACTTTACATAGTAAAGTACATCACTCACAACATGAGGATATTTATAGAACTTGGTATTACTCATAAGTCTATTGTCTTGATATTGGTCACAAGACTTTACTTGATATTACTCACAAGTATACTGCCTTGATATTACTCACAAGATTTACAACATCACCACCTCACTCATATGAGGATATCTGTAGGACTTTATATTACTCACAAGTCTACTCTCTTGATATTACTCACAAGACTGGAGAATGACTCCTGATTGTTAAATTTTCATATGCTAAGCTAGATCATTAATATTTCATTTCGATTTCATAACAAAAGCATATAAGCAGGAACACTGAAAGATAGACAAGCACAAACATACAAAATAGAACACAAAGATTTATCCTGGGAAAACCCTAAAGGGAAAAACGTAGCAAAAGATTCCTCAATATAGATGCACCAAAAGATAAAGATAAAACCAACAAGGAGATCAAAGTCTGATCCTCCTCCTTCTCCAGATACTTCTCTCCTTTACTAGTGCTCTACACAAGTGAGTGTGTGTTTCAAATGAGCAGCGCCACACCTATATTTATATTCATTTGTTCACTTTAATTATTCATTCCAACATGTAGTCTCGAGTTAATCATGTAGGCTCGAGTTACACATGTAGGCTCAAGTAACCACACTAGGGTGCTAATGACCCACCTTTACAATTAGAGGGGACTACCTTATGACTCTTATTATTTCTTCTGATTAGAAGCATCGGGGTACGAAGTAATACAAGTGGTTCTCTAGGTAGGACCATCCAGGACCACAAAAGATACATATAGAATATTATTTGAAGTTACAATATTTCAACACTCCCCCTTAAAGAGAAGGGTATTCTACAACAACATTAACAACAATAATGATAGGAGAGAAATAGAGGACATCATCAACATCATCAGGGTAACACATCTATAAATCATTGAAATCTTTTCAACATCATGTAGTCTTCATATTCAATCTTCAATCTTCAGCATCGTCAATACTTTGACCACTTCGATCAGGAACATCTTCAGCATCTTGACCTTTCAATCAGCAACAACATCTTCAGCACTTTGACCTTTCGATCAGCAACAACATCTTCAGCACTTTGACCTTTCGATCAGCAACAACATCTTCAACACTTTGATCTTTTGATCTAAAACATCATCATACTCTGATCTTTTGATCAGAACCATCATCATCAAAACATCGTCATACTCTGATAAGAAACATCATCATCAAAATATCATCATACTCTGATCTTTTTATTAGAAACATCATCATCAAAGCATCATCATACTCTAATCTTTCAATCAGAAACACCATCATCAAACCATCATCATACTCTGATATTTCGATCAAAAACATCATCATCATCTTCATCATACTTCTAATCTTTTGATCAGTACGTCATCTTCATCATATTATGATATCATCATCATCACATTCTGATCTTTCGATCAGGAACCATCATCATCATCAACAATTTCTAATCTTTCGATTAGAAAGCATCATCATCATCATAAGCAGCAGCAACAGCCTGTAAGCCATAGTACAAAGACATAGAAGTCTTTGGATCTCTTTTGGACTTAAAGTCCAGGGATGATCCAATCCTACCACATTCTCGACAACCGAGGTCACCGGATCCATTCTGAACCGAGGTTTAAGGATGATACAATCCTACCACCTTATCAATGACCGAAGTTCACCAGATCCATTCTGAACCGAGGTTCATGAATGATGCAATCCTACCACCTTCTCGATGACCGAAGTTCACCGAATCCATTCTAAACCAAATTTCACGGATGATGCATTCCTACCACCTTCTTGATGACCGAAGTTCACCAGATCCATTCTGAACTAAGGTTCAGGGATGATGCAATCCTACCACCTTCTTGATGACCGTAGTTCACCAGATCCATTTTGAACCGAGGTTCATGGATGATGAAATCCTACCACCTTCTCGATGACCGAAGTTCAACGAATCCATTCTGAACTGAATTTCACGGATGATGCAATCCTACCACCTTCTCAATGACCGAAGTTCACCAGATCCATTATGAACTGAAGTTCACGGATGATACAATCCTACCACATTCTTGATGACCTAAGTTCGCCGGATCCATTCTAAACCAAGGTTCACGGATGATGCAATCCTACCACCTTCTTAATGAAGGAAGTTCATCGGATCCATTCTGAACCGAGGTTCACGGATTATGCAATCCTACCACCTTCTCGATGACTGAAGTTCACTAGATCCATTCTGAACTGAAGTTGACGGATGATGCAATCCTACCACCTTCTCGATGACCAAAGTTCACTGGATCCATTATAAACGGAAGTTCATGGATGATACAATCCTACCACATTCTCAATGACCGAAGTTCACCAGATCCATTCTGAACCAAATTTCATGGATGATACAATCCTACCACATTCTCGATGACCAAAGTTCACTAGATCCATTCTAGACATATGTCCCAGGATGATACAATCACCGGATCACTTTAGGGAAATTTCCCAGGGATGATACAATCCCACCACATTCTTGGGGACTGAAATCACCGGATCCATTATGAACATATGTCCCAGGATGATACAATCCCTCTTCATTCTCAAGGACTGAGGTCACCGTATCACTTTAGGGCAAGTTCCCAGGGATGATACAATCCCACTTCATTCTCGAGGACTGAGGTCCCCGGATCACTTTAGGGAAAGTGCCCAGGGATGATACAATCCCATTGCAACACCACTACTCCCCCTTTCAGGGAAGGTCTTTCCAAATCACACCAAGCTTGTCTCGAAAGTGTTTGAACTTTACCCAAGACAAAGGCTTTGTCAGCGCATCATCATCTAAACCATATTCATCTACATCTTCAGTATGTGAATACTGAACTATCACCATCTATATCTCTAGTATGTGAATACTTAAAGCATCATCATCTATATCTTTAGTATAGAAATACTGAAAGCATCATCACCTCTATATTCAGTATAGAAATATGGAGTCACCATCATCTGCATCTATAGCATGTAAATACTGAAACATCATCTATATCTTCAGTATGGGAATACTGAAATCATCATCATCTATATCTTCAGTATGGGAATATTGAAACTTAATCATCTCTATATTTGGTATAGAAATGCTAAATCACCATCATCTGTATCTCATATGTAGAAATAACAGATTTCTTATGTGTTATGACGGAACATAGGGTTCTCTGTTATCACAACTCTCGTTATCATATAAAATCAATGTAGTATCCATCTTTAGTTCAACGAGACCTAATATCAGCTTCCGAAGCCATATGGATTCACAACTTAGCAGAGCAATCTGCTATGTATTCTGCTTTTGTTGTTCTAAGAAAAACATTGGACTGTTTCCTGCTAAACCATGAACTCATAGTAGACCCCAAACAAAAGCATATGCTTGATGTGCTTTTCTTGTCTGAGATACTTCTAGCCCAATATGCATCTGTATAGCCATACAATCTGTAGTCATGGCTACCATCATAGTATAGATCAAGGTCTATAGTCCCTTTCAGATATCTCATCACATGTTTTGCAGCTACTAGGTGAACCCGTCCTGGTTGAACAAGATATTGACTTGAAGTGTTCACAACAAAACAAATGTCTGGTCTAGTATTTGTTAAGTACATCAATGACCTAATAATCTATCTGTAATGATTCACATCCACTAACTCTGATGAGTCATCAGCTAACAGCTTTAGGTTGGATTCCATGGGTGTGGCCATGGCTTTACATTCCAACATATTGAATCTCTTCAATATCTCTACCACATAATTTCCTTGGTTGAGAAAGATTCCTTCTGAACTTTGCCATACTTCCAGACCTAGGAAATAATGCATTAACCCAAGGTCTTTCATCTCAAATTATTCTGCTAGTTTCTTCTTGCTTTCCATGATCTGTTTCTCATTCCTTGTCAACAATAAGTCATTTACATATAATAACAGGATGACAGGTTCATCTTCTACAACCTTGAGATAAAGGTTAGGATCAACTTTACTCTTAGTAAAGCCCATAATTGACAGGAAACTATGTATCCGTCCATACCAAGCTCTGGGAACTTGCTTCATGCCATAGAGGGCCTTCTTCAACTTACCTACATGAGGTCATCTGTCTTCAACTTCAAATCCTTGTGATTATTCGATGTAAAACTCTTCCCCAATCACACCATTAAGGAAGGCTTGTATTTACTTCATCATGGAAGCAACTACCATCATAGTTCTGAAGGAAGTGTACCTTTCTTCTTGGAGTAAGTGTCTCTTCAGAATTAATTCCCTCTTTCTTATAGAAACCTCTAGCCACAAGTATTTCCTTACTTCCATAAGAAACATATTTTATCTTGAAAATCCATTTGTAAGATACCACATTCTTTCTTTCTGGTTTGAGTACTATATCCCAAACATCATTCTAGTATTCTTTCATCATAACATCTTCCATGAGTTCGTCTTGTCAGATCATCAACATATCCTAGTATTCTACGTTCAACTTTGAAGTTTGGAACCTACTTTGCTCTTGGTAAAGTCTCGATCGATCAGGAAGTTGTCCATCATGTCGTACCATGTTGAACTTAGATATCTTCTATAGTCACTCCCCCTGAAATGGAGTATTATCTTCCTTCTTCATTCTATATAGGTGGTTCTATGCTTGATATATACTGGTCAATAGAGTATGTCATGTCATAGTCTATTATTTCTGAGGCAAATAATGAACCTTGCTTTGTACATTTGTTCTTGTAGATCCATATGAAAGATACTACATACTTCCCTTTATGTCTCGAAATCATATCGTATACATCATTCCCCATGATCAACTATTATTCTTTGAGCATAGTTTCTTTCATAGCATTATTTTCTTCATCTTGAGTTATCTCTCATACCCATGGTGGTCTTCATCCTTCGAGGTGGATCTACCACTCTCTGAAGCTCTTTCTTCCGTCATGGTGTCTCTGACCCTGGGAGCTTCATATTCATTTTTATTGAATTGTCATCACTTGTTCTTCGGAACAAGTCTCATCCTTATTTTCTTGTAGGAGGTTGTACAGGACCTTTCCTACAATTCAAATGCACCAGTTGCATGGTTAGAAATATTTCATAAAACATATGCATAATGGCAAATTTTTATGCATCATGCGACTGTTTAGCCAATACAACATTCATCCATATCTCACAGAAATTTTCTAGATGCCTTCCATCTCTACCATGACATCATTGAGATTGTGCACTAATCCAATTTGTCAGTAAAGAGGTTTGATAAGTAGAAATGGATATTTGTATAGCACCATGAGATACTTACCCATCACATGCATATTAGTAGTATATAGTCATTAATGCAAACAATCTATCATGCATAACACATCAACTGAATATAATCAAATGTAAAACAATATCATGAAATGACAATTGAATACTTATCTTTTATTTGTTTCGTGGGTAGACTCCATCTTGATCATTCTTCTTTATCATCTTCTTCATTCATGAAATAATCATTTCTTATCCAAATGATAAGATGAATAAGAGGTTCTTCAAGAATTGAGTTCTTCATATTCCTCATCGCTTGAGGGATCTTCTTTGAATGGTGAGAGCTTGATCTTCAATTGCTCCCATCTTCTTCTTCTCCTCTTATGAGTTGAGCTGAAATTAATCACTTTCTTCTGGCATACATTCTTCGCATGAATCCATCCCACAATCCTCAGAGGCCATTCAAGGTGGCTATCACCACTTCTACATTATTCACTTCTTCTTTTACTTCTTCAATTTGTTTCTTAGGGTCATCTTCTGATGTATGTTCTTTCCTTCATATAGCTTGGTCAAGGAATCGAACATCTCTTTCAGTGTCTTTAGGGAAGACACTTGTGGTACAAGTTGATCCATCACTAAATCAACAATGATCTTCTTGGCCTTGACCAAGTTCTTTTGGTGTAAGGCTTTGAGCCTCATCTCCCTCTAGAACTGGAACCTCTCTACTCATGTAGGTGTCCAATTCATTTTCTTAAGAGAGAGATCAAATACTTCCATGCTTGGAATTTGTCAATTTCACCAAGATTATCATCAATATAATGTGATAGATCACTTTGAAATGAAAACCTCAAGTGCATATAGCAAAAGATTAGATCTTACCAATATGAGGTGTCTGTCATGCTTCCGGAGCTGGCTGATCTAGGGTTTGTCAGAGAAACCCTAATTTTAAAAACTTGGAATATTTCAGATCTGATTGGATATAAATATAGATCTCTTCAAATGGAGCTGTCCAATGTACTCCTTTTCTGAAAAAATTGGAGGGAAGCTCCCAAAAGAGGAAGCCCTAGTTTTCCAATTTCTTCCGCAGAACTGCCTGTCACTCTTTCTGTGATATCTCCGAAATTACTTCTCCTATATGTCTTAAATTTTTCACTGAGGTAACCTCGCATGTCCCTGACACAAAACAATAGGTTTCATCAGAATTGGTTTCACCAATTGGGATTTATGATCCTTTTCCCAAGGTGACCTGTTACAGGACTGTTCAGAACAATGAAGTTGTACGACATGCCATGTGTCACTGTTTCATCTTCTGGTTCTGAAATTCAGAAAATAGAAATTATAGTCCATTGTATTTTTGGAACATATTCAGGAATTCCATTGGGACCTCTGTAGCCCAATCTATAGCAATTCTCCCCAAGTGTCCTATTCAGGGATGAATTTTGGAAGAGGATGGAACCCTAACTTGGAGGGATCATATCTCGCAGGGTATAGTGAATCTGAGGCTGAATTTTGAACACAGGGTACAGCAGAATTTTTTCTTTGGTCTATGCAATTTTCAGCTCCTGAACATTCTCCAATCTAGGAATATAGCGAAAGTACCAAAACTTAGCAGTTTTAGTATTTAGGGTTTTTCTAGCTCGGGGTCAAACTAGGTTTTGACTTTCCTGGATTTTCACCCAACCAAAAATCTTGATCCAGGTATCTAAAATTAGATATTGAGGAGAGAAATCCTATTCTGGGCTCACTCAAAAATTCCTCTTCTGCAAGAAGCCCTAATTTCCCGCACCGAAAATTGAAAATGCTCGGAATTGAATTCCGCTTCGACAGAAAGATGCGCCCTTCAATAGAGAGTCATCCTAGCCTTCTTTTGATGATATATTATGGAGAGAAAACCAAAAAGTAAGAATCCCTAGCTTCTGTAGCTGCACAATTTCTTCTTTTAGGGTAGCTTTGATTCCATGTTAAATTTTCATATGCTAAGCTAGATCATTAATATTTCATTTCGATTTCATAACAAAAGCATATAAATAGGATAAATGAAAGATAGACAAGCACAACCATACAAAATAGAACACAAATATTTATCCTGGGAAAACCCTAAAGGGAAAAGCCCAGCAAAATCTTCCTCAATATAGATGCCCCAAAAGATAAAAGATAAAACCAACAAGGAGATCAAACCCTGATCCTCCTCCTTCTCCAGATACTTCTCTCCTTCACTAGTGTGCTACACAAGTGAGTGTGTGTTTCAAATGAGGAGCACCAAACCTCTATTTATATTCATCCATTCACTTTAATTATTCATTCTAACATGTAGGCTCGAGTTAATCATGTAGGTGCAAGTTACACATGTAGGCTCAAGTAACCACACTGGGGTGCTAATGACCCACCTTTATAATTAGAGGGGATTACCTTATGACTCTTATTAGTTCTTACGATTAGAAGCATTGGGGTACGAAGTAATACAAGTGATTCTCCCAGTAGGACCATCAGGGACAAAAAAAGATACATATAAAATATTCTTCGAAGTTACAATATTTCAACACTGATCCTATAATCTCAACACTCCCTCTCGACGAGGGAGACATTCTCTGCCATCCCAAGCTTATTGCGGAAGCGTTTAAACTTTGTCAGTGATAGAGGATTGTCACAAATTTGCAATATGCTCATCAGTTTCTATGTACTAGAACTCATTACCATGACTTCAATGAAGTAAAATTTCATCTCGAATGTGTTTTTTATCATTAAACACATATAGGGTTTTTGAGAAATATTGAATATTAACACCTAATGACTGTAGTATTGTGTCTTTCAACCTACTAGGTAGCTTCCCAAGCTACACTACTCCTCATTATATAGTACTATCTGCAAAACACATTTTTCTTATGTAGTACTCTTAGACATACATCTTGCTTCTGTAGTACTAGCCTCAATACACTTAGCTTTTGTAGTACTAGCCTCAAATTAAATTTCTTATCTCATGCTAAAACAATAGTTGGATAGCACAATGAAATAATAGGTCTACCATGTATCAAATACAATAAACAGCTTATTCTAATGTACCTCAAAGGTACTCAAACATATGCTTAGTAGTAATCATAAAATACAATAGGTCTTCTCAAAGACCAACCAACTACTATACAAACTAGCATTATCTAGATCCAATCCAGAATAAATTTTCTCTAAACTAGAAACCATGGATTTTAAAATCCATCACATATAGCATTATACAACAAATGTGTAATAACATGCAGAAGAAAGAGTTATATTTTCTTTCACTCTTCAGCATTTGTTGACTTATTTAATCTTCTGCTATCTAGAGAAGTTCTTTGTGAGATTTTCATTCTCTATGATGTTCTTCAATTCATGATCGCTTTCTTAGTGATCCTTCTATTTATTTTTGCAGCATCCCAACTAACTCTCTGAGAGGTTTTAACTCTTTACTAAAAGTCCAGACTATAAATAGTCTCTGAGACTTTTAACCATGTATATGCTCATGTGGATTCTCTCCACAAGGTATCACAACCCTTGGCTTCCTAAGTCATGTACTATTACTAACTGGTGGGGACTTTATTTGCTGCCTCCTATGAAGAAACATCAGTACTCCCTATTCAACTAAAGGATTTATTATCTACTATACCAACATTTTCCTAGACAAAAGGCTTAGTAAGAATGCTAGAAATGTTGCTCATCTGTGGATATGTACCTGTCTCGAATATAACTGACTATAACACTAAAAAACTTTATTCCTTTTCAACATGATCTCTCTAGAGAAACAAATGTGATCTTCATAAATCACTATACTAGTCAGATTTCATATATATATGAAACTCTATTTTACTGATCAAGCCATATATGAGTCCACATACACTTGTACCAAGTAGGTACACAACACATCCTTTGTACATTTATATGTACAAAATACAAAGCACATAATAAATCTTGGGACCTGTGATAAACCAAATACATCTCAACTGACTTGAGATCCTCCAAATATGAAATAAGAATTATGAAATTTCATATTTACCTTCATATGTGTGGCCATGGATTTGTAGTCCATCATCCTAAAACTCTTCAAGCTCTTTTACTGCACATTTTACTTAACTGGGGAAAATATTTGTATGGTGAATTCCACACCACTAACCATAATAATCATAGCAATATTCTTGAATACATTTCTCATCTTCCTTATGAATATGAGCATCATGCATATCTCCTTTTTACAAGAGGTACATCAACCAGTTTCACTAGTATTTCAGGAACTAGCCAGACTAGAAACTCCCTCTGACCATGTAAATGTGAAAATCATAATCCGAGTTCTCTATAAAAGAGAATTATGCTAATATATAGATGAATCTCTTCTTTGAAACATGAATCTAAATAAGATAAAATGTCTTTAGGATTCTTCACATCTATCATAATAGAATTAATCCATCTATTTTGTATGCTTCCCAAGAGACATAGGAACCTCCCAAACTATTCTATTTCAGGCTCATCCATCAGAATGACTCCACATTCATGCACTTATTTACTTGTAGGTAAGTACATATTAATTTTTCCCACAAGGAAAATTATTCTAATGGTTAGAACCATTTCATAATCATGAATTTTATTCACATGAAATACTCTCAATATACCGATAAATATTTACCTAGTTATGTACATTTTTTTACCAACCAGTTTAACAGAACCCATTATAAGATTATATACTGATATGAAACCCAATATCAGTCCTATATCAGTCCAAAAAACTAATTTTTATAAAATAAATATACAACCCCATGTTCATATCTCTTGAGCTAAGCATGAAGCCTTCTATCTAGCCAATCATGTAGTCTTATGTTCATAGATTATGAAACAATCATGTTGCCCTAATCATCATGTCTTATGGAGGATTTTTTCAGCCTTATATTAGTTCTATATGAGTCCTACATAATTCTTATATCAGTCCTATATCATCTCACAAAATTTGGACTTGTGAGATTGATAACATGCCAATAAAGAATGAAAAAACAATGTCTATGCTAAACACAATTCCAAGTCTAGGAATATAGTATTCTATATGAAAGTCATGAAACAAAAAAAAATAGATCTGATTTATAACAACAAAATACAAAAATAATTTACTCATCTTTATTTTTTATGTGGCCTCCCTCTTGATCTCTGCACCCTTGCGAAGATAGGTGGAGTCCTTCTTTATTCACCATAAAAAGAAAACTTAATGCATGTACTAGAAAGTGTGTCTCTACACGGGAATAAGGATCGCATGAAACCAAGAGCGAATGCTCTTATTCACTAAAGGAAATATTCCTTTTGTTCATCCTATTCCTTGGATGATTTCTCTTGAGAAGGTTCAAATCCTATCTACGGTGGTGGAGGCATGAATTCTCCCTTCTTTTCTTTTCCTTGTATTGCAATCCTGTATGAAGTGGCCTTCCTTTTTTTTTACAATAAAAACATATTAGTTTTTATTTTTCCATACCTTTATGGATATCTTTCTTATTTTCACGAAATTTTTTTGGGAGAAAAGGGTTTTCTTTCTTTCTTGTTTATTGCTGTGAGGGAAAGATTCTACTCTTTAGTGCTCACCATGATCTTGTTCTAGATGAGCCCTTATTATTGGATGTATTCATGCCAAAGTATTTCAAAATTGGGTTTCTCTTCTCTTCCATTTACCGCAATAAGAAAGGTCTCCCATGAGGAGGAGAGTCTATCAATGGAGTTTTGTAGAATATCATACTCATCTTCCCTGTATTGAAGTTGTATGTTCCTTCGATTCTATCTTCTGGTCAAACGGATATAGAATCCATTTCTTCAAGATATTTCTCAATGCTTCAATATCTACAAAGGCTTATATTGTTTGCACAAAACTAATCTCTGGCACTCCCTTACTCTGATACCATGTTAGTGATTGAGAAAAATATGAAGAAAATTGAACTTTAAAACTTTAATCCACAATAACCGTGCATATAAATCTCATCAATAATCCAAATACATAAATCAAACTATAGAACACAGGATATACCCTAGGAAAACCCTCCACTGATTCAAAGGATGAAAAAACAAGCAAACAATCTTAGAGCATGATTGATAAGTAGCAGAGAATTATTACAGCACAAGAAAAGTTTGCTTTCATCGAGAGCATTAGAGAGAGGAGATAGAATGGAACACTATATCTAACTTTCCAAGTGCATAACACTTTAATAACAAGTCAAATTAGGTTTTATAACAAAATAGAATGGTTGCATGTATCAGCAACTTGTTAACACTTAGAACACTGATTCATCTTCATTCATGCTCCCTCTATTGATCTAGTGCCAAGATAGCACTCCATAATTATCTACCACTAGAATATATGTGCCTTCCATTAATTAACTAACTCTAACTGAGTTGTTAACTAAGTGTAATGAGTTGAACTGAATGGAACTTCATGCAACTAAATGTAACTGAATAGAACTGAATAGAACTGAATGTAACTGAACATAAATGAATGTAACTGAACAAAATTGAATGTAACTGAAAAAAATTGAATGTAAATGAACATAAGTAAATGTAACTAAACAAAAATGAATTTAACTAAACATAACTGAATGTAACTGAACAAAACTAGTGCTTCTCCATTAGTGCTTATTTCCAACAACCACTTGCATAAAAAAAGGATTTGATTCCTTAATTAACTGAATTTTTTTTTACCATAACTAATAGTCAACTCATATCTTATCAATTTGAGCTAACTTGATGGAAACATGGGCAATTCGAGTTCTCTCTCCATTTCTGTGCTTATATTAATTATCTTTGCATGGTACATATGTGTTTTCATAAATTGTATATCATATCATACTCATAATATTGTTTCCTAACCTATGATGATATGTATTACCCCAAGGAATATAGTCACATGCTAAAGTAAATCACTCTAGGGTTATCTAATCCCTAAAGGATACTTGTAGCACTTATTAACCATGACTATCCATACATCACATAGTATATCCACTTTACATAGTATAGTACACCACCTCACAACATGAAAATAGTTGTAGAACATGATATTACTCACAAGTCTATTGTCTTGATATTACTCACAAGAATTTACTTGATATTACACAAAAGTTTACTGACTTTATATTACTCACAAATCTACTTCCTTGATATTACTCACAAGACTCGGCTTGATATTACTCACAAGACTGGAATGACTCTTGATGTTGTAATTTCAACAAGAACACAGGGGTAGGTCTTCTCAAAGATTCCTCACTTATGGGAGTCTTTCCGTTAACCAATCCTCCCTCTACCAAGACCACGTCTATGAACATGATCTCCTCTAATATTCACGACACTTCAAAAAAAGGAAAATCAATTGTTGATTCAAAATCCTTCAATCATTTCAAAGAGACTTACCAGGATATCTAGTCCACCAACGACCCCACGATTAATGATCCTCTTTTGGTGGAATCCAACCTGTATCACCTTCCATATTGGTTAAATCCCCCCATATCTAGATTATCTTTTGCAAACTCTTCCATCAGATGAATCCATCATGGAAGTCATGTATTTAGAAGAGATGCCCTGGAAACACCATCATCATCGATCCTCTTTCCTTCCTTACCATATGATAGAAGATGATTTTGAAACAATGGTTTCGTTTGATATTGTAACTAAACCTCAGTCACTGGTGCTCATCAACAACATTGATTCCGGGGTAAATTTGAGCAATATAACTAAGACCGTTCCAATCGATATATCAGTGAAAGTTGGAGTTGTAGAGAATATTCACGTGGGTCAAAAAAAAATTTCCTCATAACTTAGGTCTTATACGAACCTTTTTAAGGAATTTAGAGAAATGTTTTCTTATATGTATGAATAAATGCCAGGGATAGACCCTTAGATCATGGTTCATGATATTAGGACTTATCACGATACAAATTCGTCCCGTTATAAGTTACGTCAAGTTCATCCACAGAAAGCAAGAGTCATTAAGGAAGAAATTGAGAAACTCCTTAACGCTTGATTCATTTACCCTGTACCATTGACATAATGGGTTTCTAATATCGTCCCCATGAATAAAAAACATGGAATGATTAGGGTTTGTATCGATTTCTAATATCCCAATAGGGCTTGTCCTAAGGATAATTTCCGTACTCCTTACGTCGATCAAATCATAGATAACTACTATGGAAGTGTCATATTTCATGGATGTATTTTCTGGCTATAATTAGATAGAGATACTCCCTTCTCATCAACATAAAATGACCTTTATTTTCCCATGGGGGACCTTTTCCTATAGTAAATTTCCTTTTTGCCTGAAGAATGCTGGCACTACCTTTCAATGTGCTATGTCCTACACTTTCCATGACTTCAAAAATATTGTGGAACCATACCTTTATGACTTTTCTACCCATTCATAGCATCGGGAACACCATGTTCACCATCTAAGAGCCATTTTTCTCAGGTGTTTCCATTACAACATTCGGTTGAATCCACATAAATGTGTTTTTTGTGTTGAAACTGGTAGACTGCTTTGCTTCATCCTTTCCAAGGATGGAATCCATATAGAACCTTTGAAAATCAAATCCATATTGGACCTATCCCCGCCTACAAATGTTATTGAACTTCAAATTTTGAAAGGGAAGGCATACTTTCTGCCTCGTTTCATCTGTAACTACACCGAGAAGACACACAGTTTCATGTGTTTGTTAAAAAAGGACACATCCTTTGTTTCGGATGGCCTTGCACAACGTGCATTCAACATTCTCAATATGCCATTACGTATGCACCTGTATTCCAACCACCTGATTACATTGAGGATTACTCCTTGTATGTGGCTGCGTCATTAACCACCATCGACATGGTACTAGTTCAAATAGATGTACACAACTACGAACATGTGATTTATTACCTAAGTGATAGTCTTCTCGACTCTGAAACCCATTATTTCATGTTGAGAATTTATCTCTAGCCACGGTCATCGCAGTCCAGGAATTTTGTCACTGCATATTGCTTTGCACAACTATGGTATACACAGATTCCAACCCCATGTATTACATATTGACTCCTTAGGTGCTTGGGGGAAAATACTCTCCCTGGATTTTTATTCTCCAAGAATTAGATATAGAATTTGCAAAATCTAGTTCCAAGAAAT
This sequence comes from Pseudotsuga menziesii, assembly GCA_001517045.1. Classification (NCBI taxonomy): domain Eukaryota; kingdom Viridiplantae; phylum Streptophyta; class Pinopsida; order Pinales; family Pinaceae; genus Pseudotsuga; species Pseudotsuga menziesii. Next base: position 287,488 of record LPNX010553483.1, read on the forward strand.
CCCTCATCTTCACAGAGATCATGGGTTACCTTCCCTGTATTACTAAGGATACAAAGCCCTTGGATTCGTTTCCTGACAAATCCCTATTCCTCATTAGTACGTCTGACTTCTAGTATGGAGATTTGATTTTATGTCTCGAAAGTAAACATTTTCAGCCTAATGAAACCCAAGATGAATTCCATTGTATCCATCATCATGCCAAGTACTACCTTATTGTCAATGATACATTGTACCATCATGGCATCAATGCAATTTTGCGACGTTGCTTAACACATGAAGAGGCTAAAATAGTATTAAATGACTGTCACTTTAGAGCATGTTTTGGTCATCTTTCTGGCATGGCTACTACTCAAATATTTTTATGCACTGGGTACTTTTGGCCCTTAGTATTCAGATATTTCATGGAGGTCGTGAAAAAATTCCCACCCTGGTAGGTTGTCTAATCCAAAAAGCACACCCATCCCACTCCTTTACATCATATAATTGTTGTCGACCCTTTTGCGAATGGGGAAGTGATTTTATGCATTGTAAGCCTACCTCAGTTGGGGGGCATGGTTACATCATTGTATCCATTGACTACTTTACAAAGTGGACTGAGGCAATGCCTACATACATTTAAGATGGAAAAACCACAGCCCCATTTATTTTCAATCACGTCATCTCTAGGTTTAGAGTCCCTCAATCTATTGTGACCGACCATCGTTCACATTTTAAAAAAAATGATGTCAGAACTAAGTTCCAAACTAGGTTTTTGTCATGATAATTCTATGCCCTACTACCCATAGGCCAATGGCCAAGTTGAAGCTATCAACAAGGTGTTGAAAACCATGCTTCAACGGATGGTAGGGAAGGCCAAATAAAATTAGCATTTACAATTGTTTTCCACATTATGGGATTATAGGATTACTATCAAAACATCTACTGGCTTCATCCTGTACTAATTGGTATATGGGATAGAAGCTACTCTCTCAATTGAACGTGAAATCCCTTCTATAAAACTCATTATAGAACTTCTACCCAATACCACTTTAGAGGAAGAACGGTTCTTGTAATTGAACAAGATGGATTAAACCCGTCGAGATGTCGCTTCAGATAATGAGGAACACAAACAATGAATTAAAGTCTAGTATGATAGATCAATTCAACCTTGCCTCTTCAAGGAAGGTGACCTAGTCCTGACATATGGCCAGAAGCATGATAAGTTGGGAGGTGGAAAACTAAGAATCCATGTGGCATGGACCCTATATTTCTAGTCACATATTAGTTAAAGGATCATACGAGACGATATAATATGATGGGATATCACTGGGTGAGCCCTGAAATGGGATTTTCCTTAAGAAATACTATGCCTAGGTCACCTAGCATAGATATTTTGTATATATTTTTTATAGAGTGTTGTGTGTAGTTTGGAGTGTGAATTTGTTGTGAATGTAAGATGTGTCTTTTATGGGTGAATATATAATACAATCATTAAGGAATAATTTGAATACCTGAAGATGAATTTGAATCTACCAACCTAGACTGACTTAGGAACTAACTCACATAGGGAAAATCACCACTAGAGATAACTAGTGCAACTCCAGATCACTAAAATAGTTAATCACCAGTTACAATTGGTTACTATCAGTTAACTAAAGAGGTTAGGTGAACAAAGGTGCCACACTCCCTGCATCCATGCAAAACTGGCACCACAATGGCACTAGAGACATTGGAAGTGATCTAACTGATGGGGATCGCAGAACAACTAGACATGACTGAATACCTACTGGAGTAAATTGTTGGACACTGCTGTTGACACTACGAGTGGGTTCCTAAATTATAGATATTGATCCTTGGAGCATGAAAAATGCATGAAAATAGGCGCAGTAAGTGGTATATGTCTAGTAGAAGTGTCCCCCATGCACTGGTGAAGTAATGCAGAACTCCTAATCTAGGGAAATAAACAAATAGACTAATGTAGTCAAAGAGAGGATTAATAATAATTATAACATTTTGTTAAAATGGACATATGACTACTTATTTTGGCTTTGTATATGGTTCTAACCATTCTATTGTGAATATCACATCAGCTGCATCGGTATTATATTCCCCTACAATTTATTTGGTGATCTCAGGAGGAACTTTCTTGGGTCCTGCTACGAACAATCTTGCAGAGTTACATGCAGTGATTGGTTTGTTAAATGAAGCTATAGCTAGTGATGTGAGTCATATTAGGGTTTATTTAGATTCAAATTTAGTTGTGCATTAGTTAAACTGGGCCTACACCATTTGTAACCCCTTACTTCTTCATACATTTCAAAGAGTTCATCTTTTAGAGAGGTCTTTTGAGCATGTTTCCTACCATCACATCCAAAGACAATTAAACATGGTGGATGATTCACTGGCAAATTATGTTTTGGATTAGTATTTGTCTCACATTTGAAGTCCATTTTAAATTCTGATTACATGTAAAAAATCACATAAACACATAAATGCAACCATTCATGCACATAACACATCACATACACACACATATCTGTAAAAAAGAGTGTTCATATATAAAAATGATATTGAGATACAAATTGGAGCCATAAAATTCTGATATACCCAAAATATAGAACCATCGAGTTTCTATTACATCAAAAGGTCAAAATATGAAGCTTCAAATATTTCAATATCTATACAATACAAAAATAGGAAGTCACTCTAGACTAATCCTCGTGCTCGTGATAACACATAACATCACGAGCCACTCGATATAGTAACCTCCCAAAACGTCTCAACACTCCTATAGTATGGGGTTGATAGCGCATAGGAAGGTCATCAATGGAAATGTTAGGAACCCCAACGGTCAATCTCTAGAGGTTATATTCAATCTCTTGAAGCTCCTCCTCTGCCTCTATGTTCCTGAAGGCTATGTCTCTAACTGCACCTCGCCTCTCGATAAGTGAAGCCCCTATAGGTATCGATGAACCTATGTCTACAAAATTGTAGGATGTGTCTTAGTATCAACAAAAATACAAAAAAAATGGAATATGACATAAACAAAATGTGGTAGCATGTTTATCACCTTGGTTGTCGCACTGCTTTCCCTTAGGGAAGGGATCAAGATCAGGGTCACCCCTGAAGTCAACCCCTGTATATGCATAGTCCTCGATCATCAACAATTGGCCTCATAGCCAATAGAATAAGACAACACCATAGGTCATAATGGGCCCTCCCCCACCTCCATGGAGGGCCATAGCTGTTATAGCTAATTTTACCACACATGGTGGATCACACATTTATGGCCTTCCCTATCCCTCTCCAGACTCTTTGGACCCTGTTTGTGCCGGAAATTGTTCCTAAGGCTAGGGGAACAAGCCAACACAATCTCAAGAGTAAAAATCAATAAATAAAACAAAGTTTAGGGTTTTGTGTATGATTTAAATGGTTGTAAGCTTCAAGAACATGCAGGGAATACATTCAGAAGAGAAGTAACAACTAAATCATAAACATAGACTGATAAAGATGCATAACATATCACAAAGATCCAACATAAAGACTATGCTGAAGTTCACACATAAAGGACAAGCACTACCAGGAAATACACATTAACCAGCATTGAATTTATCATTTATGAAACTAAAAAAGTTCAAACATGAAGTCAACACAGACAAAATGAAGGGAAAAGAGTCATATATCTCATATTTCATCAATAAATGCCTATAAGAGTTACAGCACCTATCTCTGAACAAGTCTGTAAGTACAAGCAGCTTGCAGACCTCCTGATGCTCCCTAAAAAACAGAACCCTAACAATGTCTTGCTAACTCATCTAAATAGGAAAGTTCTCCCAAAATCAGTTAGGTATTATCCACTAACTGCCTCCATTGAATCACTAAGCAGGTAAAGTAAAAAGTGACTTTTACAAAGTTACAAGATTGCTAAAAATAGCAAGTGCTTAACAAAAAGAAAATGTTTATCTAAACTAGCCACTAACTAATAACTGCTTCATATCTCCTTAGTTTCCTCAACAAGGAGGTCAATGCCATCTAGCCTTTGAGGTTGTCTTTTGGGCTTCTTTTTCTCCTGCTCCAGCTTGATCATCTTTTGGGTGAGCTTTCTGTTCTCCTGCTGCAGGTTCTTTATTGTGCCTTCTAATTCTGAACAGTATTTGTCAGTCATCCTTTTTCTTTTAAGAACCTCCTTAGATACCTCTGCTAGTTCTTGGAAATGACTTTTAACATCCAGCAATTCTTCTATAAGCCCTTTATTAACTTTCAGTAAACCATCATTAACCTGCTGTAAGTGCTTCATGTGTTTCTTTTACTGCTGATTTTCTTCATGTAAATCTCCTTTATCAGAACTAGGGATCTCTGGTATAATTTTATCTTTCATTAAGAAGTCTGTGTAATCTGCAGTAACACAAGGGTCCTCCAAAATCCCTGCTTCTCTGAGTATCTGTTCATCTTCATCCTCCCAGTCTTGACTTTCAACAGGATACATTCTAGCTTTCTCATCTTGTTGCTGTTCTAAAAGTTTATTCTTTATCTCCAGCACTATTTCAGACAGTTTAGACCTAGGCTGTTCAAATTCTCTTTCTGACTGTGATATCTTTGTCTTTTCATACTGAGAAGAAGAAGAGGATTTAACCATTGATTTTCTCTTACTTTTGGTGCCCTGTTTAACAATTTCTGTTTCTTCATTAGAGGAAGAATCAATCACAACAGCTTCTTGTCTGAGATTTAGCTTGGGATTAAGTAGCTTTTTCATATTCCACCTGAGTTTATTAGTTGGCCTAGTTTTAGGCCTTCTGTATGAAACTGCAGTCCTTTTCTTCTTCTTTGGTTTAGTTGTTTTGCACTCTGAACTAAGGAACTCTCCACAGGATTCAACCCTTAACCCTACTTCACCAATTGGCTGCTCGTCCTCTAACAAGTACCCCTCATCCTCAGACAATATAGTGAGGGGGGTTCTTTGTTTAATTTATACTTCATCCTCAAGTATAACCTCTTTCTCTTCATCAATAGTCTTGGTTTCTTCAGAATGTGCTGCTGGTGGCAATTTCAGACTGGGCTGAGCTTTTTCTCCTGCAAACAATGAGTATCTGCTTTTAGGGAAATCTGAGGATATTTTGAACTGACTGTCAACTTTTACCTGCTTCTCCATCTTCTTATCCTTAACCTTATCTTTATCAGCAGGTTTAGTTGTGTGACCTAGCTTTTTCATCATTACTTTTCCCTTATCAGTCTGCCTTTTAAGCTGCTGGTCTTCTTGCTAAGGATGAACATCTTACCAGAACAAAAAGAAATCCGAAGTCCTACCCTCATGTTGCAACACTGTGGTAATGATCAGTTTGATCAAACCATGATGAAAAAGTGATTGGGAGGTATGATATTCATGTTGCTTTATCCTACTAGACATCTTCTGCAGGCTCCTCAGAAAAAAGAAGGGCAAGTTCATCTTAGAGACTCCTACTATGTGTTGGAGGAACATAAAATGATATTTAAATACAAATGAATACCTGCCTTCACAGGTCACATAGCTCTGAAGTATCCTTATGGGTTCAATCCATTCCTTCCTGAAATTTTGAATAAGAATACCCTTGTTCCAGCCAGGAGTCACATTAGGCAACATGTACCTTTGTGGTTCAAACTCAAATGGCAACTTTTTGAACCAATGTTCACCATCATTACTAATCTCAGTAGCCTATGCAATTAATTCCACAGTCAGTTTGAATTTTAGAGCATCCATCATGACCATATCATCTTTAAGTCCCCGAGCAAATTTACAAGACACCTGTGTATTGTAGCCATCTATCTTCCTGAAAAAGTTCAGCCAACCTGCTTGTTTGAACAATTCTGCACAGTCAGGAAGCTTCTCGATCCAGGTCAAGTCAGTGGGCTCAGCCCTGTTGACCTTACCACTTTTCCCACTCTTTCCCATCTTCTTCTTTCAGTAGCTAGACTCAGTCTGATTTTAAGTTTCAACTTTGATCTCCTTTACAATCTGCAATACACTCCTGGACAGGCCTGTTGGTTTAAAAGATGAAGGAAAACTTCCCAACAGAAGATCAAATTCACCTGATCTTAGGCTTCAATGTTTCTTTGTTACAACAGTACAAATTAGGTCTAAATATAGGTAGACTGTGAGAATAGATCAGTTCATGAATAAAACAGTCATAAGAGCACAAAAACACTGCTCATTCTTCAAAAATGCACCATCAAACATAATGTCAAATTGTTTCAGACTATATGCCATCCGAGCTCTTCATTTTAGGGTAAAGGAAACAAGAAGTAAAATATGCACTCAGATATGACCTCCTCCTTTAGCACAAACTGATTCAAAATACAGAAAACAACACTTTGATTAACTGCAGTGTCCAGGGTGTTCAATATAATTGAAGACTGTTAGTGAAAATGGCTGTTCTATTTCAGTCTTGTACTCCTATTTCTGTGTATCAAACAACCTTGATCTTCAAACCCTAAAACTCTCACTGCTTCAGATTTTCCAAGAGTAAAATCAATCACAGGCTTGTTAGACAGACTGGAGACTGACAGTGTGAGAAGAGAGAAAAACACCACTGTCTGTAATATATTCAGCTTCGCCAAAAACTGCCATCAAAACCTGTATATGAAATTCAACATGTTCTCCAAGCAATTGATATTGCTCTCCAAGCAATTGATTTTTCACATTATAACAACTATCACCAGCTTCCACCAGCTTCTCAAGCAGACTGAACACTTTCACATTAAAAGATGAGCATAATAAAACAGTCTATAAGTCCTCTCAATGCTGTTTCTTGTAGATTCTGGTCTAAATTGGCATTAGGTCTGAGAAGAAACCTATTCAGTTAGCTCATTACAGCCAATATTCATCAATATCAGAGTTTGTCTAGTAGGTTAGAGAACAAAACATAAAAAACCTTCCTTTAAACTGTCCTCGAAATTCCAAAAGTGAATGTTTTAAACTTAAGGTTATTATGATACTCTGTTCATGCAAGTTCTCAATAATAGCTTCAGACAGCTATTTCTATGGTGAATGGTTCATTTTGAAACCTATTCTAACTTTTGTAGCAACCAATTTCTCCAAAATAGCCTCCAGCAAGAAAAAACCAATTTCTTCAATTAGACTGGTTTGTATTGAAATACCTGTCAATTACTCAATTGTCACGGCTTAAACCTTCGTCTTGGGTTATCAACGGTCTCTCCTTATGCGTACAAGTGTCTTCATATAACTTCCTTAACTGCAGGTAAGTTAATTAGGAATCCCTAATTTCCGCTGGTCTCTTGAACACTGTCTCTTCTCCATAGAAATAAAATTCACCTTTCGAGCAGTTTACTCTACTTCACGAAGCCTTGTTTACTCTGACAATGTATGTGAAATGTAAATCATGCCAGCTTAGATCGAGATTTACAGATTTTGTTCAACTGATTCCGCATTATGAGCAATGATGAGCCCGATTTGTTTCGAGACTGATAACCACCTGAAGTCGTGCTTAGACTGCAGCATACACGTGTTAAACCACTCACACAAGGCGATTAGTCATTCAATAAGTGAAATCATGATAGAAATTTGTTTGAAAATTGAAAAAACAAAGGGCCGCGATATTCTTGTAGCGCGCCCTTTGTTAAATTTTTGTCCAGCGCTACAAGAATAACTCCCATGCCAAATTTTCGCTATTTTTCAATTGTCTGCTAATTTGTCGAAGGTTTAACAAGTTGCTAGGTTGAAAATCAAGTCTTATCTGATCTCCAGATAAACATTAATGAATCAATTTTTGATAATATGACTTTCTTTAACCCTTTTTGAAATGCAAAAAACCAAAAATCAAATAAAACTTATAAAAAGTAGGCTCAAAAATTATTCAATCATCCATAAAACTCCTAAAGGAGACTAAAACTAAGACTTAAAAACCAAAACCATAATTGAAATAAATTGAAAAACAAACCAAAAATGGAGAAAATAAATCAAAAATGATGAAAAATTTACTGACTTAACATATGGCTCCAGCTGCGGGATGAAGTCCTCCCTGTGAGGCTTCAAGAACCTGTACACCAGTGCCTTCTGTCCCTTATTCACCTATCTGAAAACTTCCATTGGGCTATGGAGTCTTTATTCTATCTCACTCACACCGGTATGTACAATGAAGAGTGAAAATGATCTCATAAACTGTAGAAATGCTTGAGGAATCGCCCATTAACAGGGTTGGGTAACTCCTCACCTTCCAGGGACTACAAGATAAATGTATTATTTTCCAAAATTTTTGATATCAGAAAAGGTCCAAACCAAATATTATCAAATTTGCCATGCTTACCCTTATGTTCTTTTCTTGCATCCCATCTTAACACTAACTCACCTTCTGAAAAAGTATGCTCTTTAATTTTTCTGTCAAACCTGTGTTTTACCTTAGCTCTGTACAGCTGAGCTTCTTTGTCCACCTGCTCTCTATGCTGTTGTAGCTCTATCACCTCAAAGATCCTCCTTTGCATGTCATCCGGTTCCTCTTGAGAGTTTTGGAGGAATTTCATCACTGGAATCCCCAACTGAACAGGGAATATAACCTCTGTGCCATATACTAGCTGAAAAGGTGAAATGCCAATGGCCTGTTTTACTGTAATCCTGTCTGCCCACAATGCATATTTCAGCATTGAATCCCAAGACCTTTTATTATGTTTCAGCAATTTATTAATGCTTTGAATGACATTTTTGTTAGATGATTCAGCCTGGCCATTTCCCTGAGGATAATAGGGAGTTGAGTGTTTCAAAATAATGTCATTTTTCTCACAGAAGGCCACCATTGCCTTGGATTTGAATGCTTTGGCATTATCAGTTATTAATCTGTGTGGATAGCCAAATCTACTCAGGATATTGTCTTCAATGAACTCCATAATCACCTTATCTGTAGCATTCCTTGTAGGAATGGATTCCACCCATTTTGTGAAGAAATCTGTGGCAGTCAGAATCCAATGATGCTATCCTGAAGATGCTGGATTTATCTCTCCAATAAAATCCAGACCCCATTGCTGAAAAGGGGCATTGACTGCAATAGGCTTCAATGGCAAGGATAATAATTTCTGTTTACCTGCAAATTTTTGACAGGGTATGCAAGCTCTTACCTGCGGGTAAACATCTGAGAAGAGGGAGGGACAGTAGTATCCAGCTCTCAAAATCTTGTAAGCTGTAGCTTTCCAATATTTATGCCCTCCACAGGCTCCTTCATGAGATTCTGAAATTACTTCCCCTATTTCAGCTTGATCCAAGCACCTTAACAAGATACCTCCTGGGTCTTTCCAAAATAATTGATCTTCCAGCAAACAATACTTAGTAGCTTTTAGTTTTAGAGATCTAGAAGCCTTCCTATCTAAGTGTTTTGGGCATTGCAAAAATAACAAGAAATAAACAATATCAGCATACCAATCTGAAGATGAATAAGAGTCCATGATCCTTTCTTTTTCAAGTACTACTTGCTTTTCTTCAGGTGCTGATTCTTCTGCCATAACATGTAATCCTAGTGCTTGACAATTTGAGTCAGCCAACAGTTTGGCCAATCCTTGTCCTTTGACCAGCTTAGTAGGTCTGATTTCCACTTCATATTCCATAATCTTGGCAATCCACTTTCCCCTCTTTCCTTCACTATCAGGCTATGTCAGAATATATTTTACTACAGCATTTGGAACAAATGAAATAACCTTGGAATGTAAGATATAAATTCTGAAAAATTTTAAAGCCTTCACCAGAGCATAGGCTTGCTTTTCCAAGATACTGTATTTCAGCTCTAAATCTCTGAGGGTTTTACTGAAAAAGGCAATTGGCTGCTCCAATCCCTCATTATTCTTCTGAAGTAGAACAGCAACAATAGTATCTTCTGAAGCAAAAGAAAAAGTAAGGAATTCTTTGGCAAAATTAGGACTTACCAGAACAGGTGCTTCAGTCAGAGCCACCTTAATTTTCTCAAAAGCTGCCTTTGCTTCAACAGTCCACCTAACTTCTTGGTCCTTCTTTAACATTGCTGTGATTTGTTTAATAGTCTCAGCAAAATTAGGAATAAACCACCGCAAAAATTTTATCTTGTCAATAAATGATTGCACATCCTTTTTGCTCCTGGGCAAACTAATATTCAGTATTTCTTTGACTCTCTCAGGGTCAATTCTAATGCCATCAGCAAACACCAAGTGACCCAACAGTCTGCCCTCTTGCACAGCAAAATGAGATTTCTTGGGGTTTAAAGACAGTCCAAATTTTCTGCATTTCTGAAAAGTTTGCTTCAAATGTTTTAAGTGCTCATCATCAGACTGTGAGAACACAGTGATATCATCTAAATAAATGACAACAAACTTATCTTTCTCACCTACAAATGCAATGTCCATTTCCCTCTGAAAGGTTGCTCCAGCATTCATCAGACCAAAGGGCATCTTATCCTACATAAAGGTCCCCCAGGGGGTGGTAAATGTTGTATTTTCCTTACCGTCAGGGTGCATGGCAATCTGGTTGTACCCTGAAAATCCATCCACCATGGAAATCCTCTGTGCTCCAACAACCTGATGTAAGACCTGTTCAATCTTTGGCAGAGGATAGTTGTCTTTTAATGAAGATCTGTTGAGATTCCTGAAATCGACACACAGTCTAATCTCCCCATTCTTTTTCCTGACAGGTACAATATTTGCAACCCAGGAAGAGTACCTGAGAGGCACTATTATCTTAGCATCCAGTAACTTTTTTATCTCTTTTTCAATCACATGGAATAAGGCTGGATTTATCCTTCTCAATTTCTGTCGGAAAGGCTTGACATTGGGCTTCAAGGGAACCTTATGCTGTATGATTGCTATGTCATAGGTTCTTAATTCTTCATAGGACCATGCAAATACATCCACATGTTCTTTCAAAATCTTGATATATCTGCTCCTTTGTTCAGCTGTCAGAGATTTAGAAATTTTTACCATTCTTGGGTTTTCTGCAGTACCAATATTGCAGTCTATTACATTTTCTTCTGAAGATTGTACCACTGGCTTTGATGGAGTGTCATCTTTGGTAAAAATTCTTTCTAAAGGCACTAAACCTTTAGGGATAAAATTACTCTTCAACTCAATGATCTTATGACCTGCAATCTCACCTTCAGGAAACTCATTTTCAGCAAAAACATTTTCAGCAGACTCACTTTCAACAGACTCATCATCTTGTTCTTCTCCTTCATCCTGATCAATTTGGGAATTGGAAAACTCATCTGTAAGCTCAAGGAATATCTTAATTTCAATATCATCTTCGAAAACCCTCCAATGCTTCACATTGTCAGGGACACATGGTCTATATCTTACTTCTATTGGATACCTTAGCTGGGTAGTTTTTGGAATTCTGAAGTATGTAGCTGGTAGAGCTAATGAGTCTGTAGTTTCATTGTGATTTCTGGGAATATGAGAGATGTTAAATGCTATGAAGTAATTTTCTAACATATCCCATACCTCATTTTTGTAGATCTTCAACAAACCCTGTTTTACTTGATATTTGTTCTTCACTTGTTGAACAACTAATTCGGAGTCACCAAATGCAGCAATCTATTGAATGCCCAAGTCTTTTGCAGCTTTCACTCCCAGTAGGAGAGCTTCATACTCAGCAGTGTTGTTAGTAGTAACAAATTCCAACTTATACATGAGTTTCACTGTCTCTTCTCCAGGAGAAATTAGCAAAACTCCAGCTCGAGCACCCTCTTTGCAAGAGGATCCATCAAAATACAGCTCCCATAATGCATCTTCTTCTTCTCTGCTATGTTTTATGGGTGGATCTTTTTCCACTTGTAGTAGACCACCAGAATCATCATCATCAGTAAAATTTAACATGCAGGTACCAAGATCTTTATCAACAGAGTACAATGGATGATTAGTGGGGTTTTTATCATCTGTGACAATGTAGGCAAACTGTAGTTCTCTGTAAAGTCTCCTATTTTCTCCACCAAAAACAGGAATGGTGGCATATGAGAGATCCATCTGTAAGGTTTCTCCAACCTTCTTTTCCCAGGATCTTGAAAGAAGCATACCAAATTTGGGTGTGATATCAGCTACAACAACATCCATTATGACACTCTTCATGGGCAGCTGAGTAAGGTTAACAACCATGTCTTTAATTACCCCTAGACACTTGACAGCTCGAGAGTCAAAGGCATACAAGTCATGGTAAGGTTTGGTGATACTGAGACCAAGGGCTTCCATCACAGCTTTGGGCCTTAAGTTATGAGATGCTCCAGAATCTAATAGACAATTGTGGATCATTTGATCATGGACAGTTAAGGTAACATAGAAGGGAGGAGAAGCACCAGCTTCATTTTCCGTTTTCTCAGCTAGGGAAGAACCAATAAATATTTTTGGGCTTTCTTCTTGTAAATTGACAGTATCTTAAACAGGCTGACCATTGGCAGCAGGCTGACTACTAGCAGAATTCATAACTTTTAAGACTGTTTGTTTATAAGAGGGTTTTTTTATTAATTCAGTCAATGGAACATGAATTTTCAGCTTTCCTAATTCAGTTTCCAAATTGAAATTCTGAGCAGCTTTGTTTACCTCTTCAATTTCAGCATTCTTCTTGGACTTTTCTGCAGGCTGCTTCTTTTCTGTGACTGGATCAGCAACTTGCTTATCAGGAACAGCAGCTTTCTTCTTGGGAGCTTAGACTACTTGTTTCGGACCAGATCTAAGATTAATGGTCTTCTTAATTCCATTCTGATTAGCAGCAACATTTACAGCAGTTTTCTCAAACTCTAAATCATCTTCAACTTCATACAAATCAGCATCATAGTATTCAGAGTTCAGAAAATCTTCTTTTGTTACAAAACCTGTGGATAAACCGTCTCCAAAGTGATTCATATCTTGATCGGTTTCAGTCTCTTCAAAGAGGAGCTGTTCATCAACCTCTTCTTCATCAGCTAAATTATTCTGAAAAGTGGGGGCACTCTTTGATCTTCATTCTCCCTCCTTTCCTGCTGGATGTCATTATTTCTTCGCTCCCTTGGCATGAATCTAGGAGCAAACTGCCTCCTGAACTGATTTTGGTTATTTTGGATTTCTCTGAGCCTCAGGAGCTGGTTTGGTAGAATTCTTTTCCAACTCTAGTTTGTTCAACTTGGCAGTAAGAATCTTTACAAGCTTAGCCATTTCATCTATTTTGGCTTCAGTAGACTGGGGTGCTGCACTTGTTGAAAGAGCCTCCTTCTTTCCTTTCCTTTCATATAACTGTTGAGGTGTTTCTTTTTTAAGTTTATTTGAAGCCAGTAAGTTTGACTCCACCTCCAATGCTGCATCTGGCATGTTTAGCAAAGAGACAGCTCTTCTTTCTCTGAGTAATAATGAAAATTCATGGTCGAATGCATTTGCATAAGTCAGCTTGGCTAATGTTTCAGTAGGTTTGATCTCTGTTGGAATCCTACTATACATCTTGTTAAATCTTTTTGAGAAATCAGCAACAGTCTCATCTTTCTTTCTTCTGAGTGCACCAAATTCAGTGATATAATAAGTATGGTCCTTGGTGTCTCCCCACTGTCTCAGAAAAAGGTCACGGAGTTCCTCAATGATTGTAATTGAGTTGGCAGGAAACTCTCTAAACCACTTTCTCACATCCCCATCTAAGCTCTGCACAAATACTCTCATCTACACATCTTTAATTTCAATGTTCTGATTGTCTGCATAACTCAGGAAAGCCTCCCAATGTTCTTCTGTAGTTGTTTCACCTTGTCCATTGAATCTGGGCATATATTTTTGATAATCATGTCCAGGCAATGCATGTAAAGGCTGGGGTAATGCTAATGGTGCATACCTAGCAGCTATCATTCTGTCCATCATATCCATGGGTGGATTTTGGCCTGCCATTGTGGACTGAGGTTTAGATTGAGCTTTTGAAGAGGAAGAAATTTGAATGGTACTTTCTTGGAAAGGGTTCTTTCCTATTTTCAGCTGAAAGAGCGGGATTTTTCCAGGAGAAGTAGTCTTAGCTTTCAAAAATGTTTCTGGATTGGTAAAAACTTGGAAAGCATTTTCAGGAATGGTAGGTTTTGTCCATGGTGAGTCTTCAACTGGGTCTAATGAATCACCCAACTGGTGAGGGTCACAAGAAGCTGGAAAATATTGGGACCTTCTAAGCTTTCTTGTTGTTTTTATAATCTTTTCAGGGTCTGTCACACCCAATAGCAAGGGAGATGTAGGTCTGCTCCTAGTTCCAATACCTCTAGAAGCCACTGTGACAATTGTTTTGGTGAAAATAGCCTTCAAAAATGCTGGTTCAAGTTCACCTCTCAAACCAGGAAAACAGGTAAGTAACCCAGGGAAGATATACTTCAACTTCGTCCCCGGCAGCGGCGCCAAAGATGTTTGTGCCGGAAATTGTTCCTAAGGCTAGGGGAACAAGCCAACACAATCTCAAGAGTAAAACTCAATAAATAAAACAAAGTTTAGGGTTTTGTGTATGATTTAAATGGTTGTAAGCTTCAAGAATATGCAGGGAATACATTCAGAAGAGAAGTAACAACTAAATCATAAACATATATTGATAAATATGCATAACATATCACAAAGATCCAACATAAAGACTGTGCTAAAGTTCACACATAAAGGACAAGCACTACCAGGAAATACACATTAACCAGCATTTAATTTATCATTTATGAAACTAAACAAGTTCAAACATGAAGTCAACAAAGACAAAATGAAGGGAAAAGAGTCATATATCTCATATTTCATCAATAAATGCCTATAAGAGTTACAGTACCTATCTCTAAACAAGTTTGTAAGTACAAGCAGCTTGCAGACCTCCTGATGCTCCCCAAAAAATAGAACCCTAACAATGTCTTGCTAACTCATCTAAATAGGAAAGTTCTCCCAAAATCACTTAGGTCTTATCCACTAACTGCCTCCATCGAATCACTAAGCAGGTAAAGTAAAAAGTGACTTTTACAAAGTTACAAGATTGCTAAAAATAGCAAGTGCTTAACAAAAAGAAAATGTTTATCTAAAATAGCCACTAACTAATAACTTCTTGATATCTCCTTAGTTGCCTCAACAAGGAGGTCAATGCCATCTAGCCTTTGAGGTTGTCTTTTGGACTTCTTTTTCTCCTGCTCCAGCTTGATCATCTTTTGGGTGAGCTTTCTGTTCTCCTGCTGCAGGTTCTTTATTGTGCCTTCTAATTCTGAACAGTATTTGTCAGTCATCCTTTTTCTTTTAAGAACCTCCTTAGATACCTCTGCTAGTTCTTGGAAATGACTTTTAACATCCAGCAATTCTTCTATAAGCCCTTTATTAAATTTTAGTAAACCATCATTAACCTGCTGTAAGTGCTTCATGTGTTTCTTATACTGCTGATTTTCTTCATGTAAATCTCCTTTATCAGAACTAGGGATCTCTGGTATAATTTCATCTTTCATTAAGAAGTCTGTGTAATCTGCAGTAACACCAGGGTCCTCCAAAATGCCTGCTTCTCTGAGTATCTGTTCATCTTCATCCTCCCAGTCTTGACTTTCAACAGGATACATTCTAGCTTTCTCATCTTGTTGCTGTTCTAAAAGTTTATTCTTTATCTCCAGCACTATTTCAGACAGTTTAGACCTAGGCTGTTCAAATTCTCTTTCTGACTGTGATATCTTTGTCTTTTCATACTGAGAAGAAGAAGAGGATTTAACCATTGATTTTCTCTTACTTTTGGTGCCCTGTTTAACAATTTCTGTTTCTTCATTAGAGGAAGAATCAATCACAACAGCTTCTTGTCTGAGATTTAGCTTGGGATTAAGTAGCTTTTTCATATTCCACCTGAGTTTATTAGTTGGCCTAGTTTTAGGCCTTCTGTATGAAACTGCAGTCCTTTTCTTCTTCTTTGGTTTAGCTGTTTTGCACTCTGAACTAAGGAACTCTCCACAGGATTCAACCCTTAACCCTACTTCACCAATTGGCTTCTCGTCCTCTAAGAAGTACCCCTCATCCTCAGACAATATAGTGAGGGGGCTTCTTTGTTTTATTTTCACTTCATCCTCAAGTATAACCTCTTTCTCTTCATCAATAGTCTTGGTTTCTTCAGAATGTGCTGCTGGTGGCAATTTCAGACTGGGCTGAGCTTTTTCTCCTGCAAACAATGAGTATCTTCTTTTAGGGAAATCTGAGGATATTTTGAACTGACTGTCAACTTTTACCTGCTTCTCCATCTTCTTAGCCTTAACCTTATCTTTATCAGCAGTTTTAGTTGTGTGACCTATCTTTTTCATCATTACTTTTCCCTTATCAGTCTGCCTTTTAAGCTGCTGGTCTTCTTGCTGAGGATGAACATCTGACCAGAACAAAAAGAAATCCCAAGTCCTACCCTCATGTTCCAACACTGTGGTAATGATCAGTTTGATCAGACCATGATGAAAAATTAATTGGGAGGTATGATCTTCATGTTGCTTTATCCTGCTATACATCTTCTGCAGGCTCCTCAGAAAAAAGAAGGGCAAGTTCATCTTAGAGACTCCTACTATGTGTTGAAGGAACCTAAAATGATATTTAAATACAAATGAATACCTGCCTTCACAGGTCACATAGCTCTGAAGTATCCTTATGGGTTCAATCCATTCCTTCCTGAAATTTTGAATAAGAATACCCTTGTTCCAGTCAGGATTCACATTAGGCAACAAGTACCTTTGTGGTTCAAACTCAAATGGCAACTTTTTGAACCAATGTTCACCATCATTACTAATCTCAGTAGCCTATGCAATTAATTCCACAGTCAGTTTGAATTTTAGAGCATCCATCATGACCATATCATCTTTAAGTCCCCAAGAAAATTTACAAGACACCTGTGTACTGTAGCCATCTATCTTCCTGAAAAAGTTCATCCAACCTCCTTGTTTGAACAATTCTGCACAGTCAGGAAGCTTCTCGATCCAGGTCAAGTCAGTGGGCTCAGCCCTGTTGACCTTACCACTTTTCCCACTCTTTCCCATCTTCTTATTTTAGTAGCTAGACTCAGTCTGATTTTAGGTTTCAACTTTGATCTCCTTTACAATCTGCAATACACTCCTGGACAGGCCTGTTGGTTTAAAAGATGAAGGAAAAATTCCCAACAGAAGATCAAATTCACATGACCTTAGGCTTCAATGTTTCTTTGTTACAACAGTACAAATTAGGTCTAAATATAGGTAGACTGTGAGAATAGATCAGTTCATGAATAAAACAGTCATAAGAGCACAAAAACACTGCTCATTCTTCAAAAATGCACCATCAAACATAATGTCAAATTGTTTCAAACTATATGCCATCCGAGCTCTTCATTTTAGGGTTAAGGAAACAAGCAGTAGAATATGCACTCAGATATGACCTCCTCCTTTAGCACAAACTGATTCAAAATAAAGAAAACAACACTTTGATTAACTGCAGTGTCCAGGGTGTTCAATATAATTGAAGACTGTTAGTGAAAATGGCTGTTCTATTTCAGTCTTGTACTCCTATTTCTGTGTATCAAACAGCCTTGATCTTCAAACCCTAAAACTCTCACTGCTTCAGATTTTGCAAGAGTAAAATCAATCACAAGCTTGTTAGACAGACTGGAGACTAACAGTGTGAGAAGAGAGAAAAACACCACTGTCTGCAATATATTCACCTTCACCAAAAACTGCCATCAAAACCTGTATATGAAAGTCAACATGTTCTCCAAGCAATTGATATTGCTCTCCAAGCAATTGATTTTTCACATTATAACAACTATCACCAGCTTCCACCAGCTTCTCAAGCAGACTGAACACTTTCACATTAAAAGATGAGCATAATAAAATAGTCTATAAGTCCTCTCAATGTTGTTTCCTGTAGATTCTGGTTTAAATTGGCATTAGGTATGAGAAGAAACCTATTCAGTTAGCTCATTACAGCCAATATTCATCAATATCAGAGTTTCTCGAGTAGGTTAGAGAACAAAACATAAAAAACCTTCCTTTAAACTGTCCTCGAAATTCCAAAATTGAATGTTTTAAACTTAAGGTTATTATGATACTCTGTTCATGCAAGTTCTCAATAATAGCTTCAGACAGCTATTTCTATGGTGAATGGTTCATTTTGAAACCTATTCTAACTTTTGCAGCAACCAATTTCTCCAAAATAGCCTCCAGCAAGAAAAACCCAATTTCTTCAATTAGACTGGTTTGTATTGAAATACCTGTCAATTACTCAATTGTCACGGCTTAAACCTTCGTCTTGGGTTATCAACGGTCTCTCCTTATGCGTACAGGTGTCTTCATATAACTTCCTTAACTGCAGGTAAGTGAATTAGGAAGCCCTAATTTCCGCTGGTCTCTTGAACACTGTCTCTTCTCCATAGAGATAAAATTCACCTTTCGAGCAGTTTACTCTACTTCACGAAGCCTTATTTACTCTGACAATGTATGTGAAATGTAAATCACGCCAGCTTAGATCGAGATTTACGGATTTTGTTCAACTGATTCCGCATTATGAGCAATGATGAGCCCGATTTGTTTCGAGACTGATAACCACCTGAAATCGTGCTTAGACTGCAGCATACACGTGTTAAACCACTCACACAAGGCGATTAGTCATTCACTAAGCGAAATCATGATAGAAATTTGTTTGAAAATTGAAAAAACAAAGGGCCACGATATTCTTGTAGCGCGCCCTTTGTTAAATTTTTGTCCAGTGCTACAAGAATAACTCCCATGCCAAATTTTCGCTATTTTTCAATTTTCTGCTAATTTGTCGGAGGTTTAACAAGTTGCTAGGTTGAAAATCAAGTCTTATCTGATCTCCAGATAAACATTAATGAATCAATTTTTGATAATATGACTTTCTTTAACCCTTTTTGAAATGCAAAAAGCCAAAAATCAAATAAAACTTATAAAAAGTAGGCTCAAAAATTATTCAATCATCCATAAAACTCCTAAAGGAGACTAAAAATAAGACTTAAAAACCAAAACCTTAATTGAAATAAATTGAAAAACAAACCAAAAATGGAGAAAATAAATAAAAAATGATGAAAAATTTATTGACTTAACATCTGGCTCCAGCTGCGGGATGAAGTCCTCCCTGTGAGGCTTCAAGAACCTGTAGACCAGTGCCTTCTGTCCCTTATTCACCTATCTGAAAACGCCCATTGGGCTATGGAGTCTTTATTCTATCTCACTCACACCGGTATGTACAATGAAGAGTGAAAATGATCTCATAAACTGTAGAAATGCTTGAGGAATCGCCCATTAACAGGGTTGGGTAACTCCTCACCTTCCAGGGACTGCAAGATAAATGTATTATTTTCCAAAATTTTTGATATCAGAAAAGGTCCAAACCAAAGATTATCAAATTTTCCATGCTTACCCTTATGTTCTTTTCTTGCATCCCATCTTAACACTAACTCACCTTCTGAAAAAGTATGCTCTTTAATTTTTCTGTCAAACCTGTGTTTTACCTTAGCTCTGTACAGCTGAGCTTCTTTGGCCACCTGCTCTCTATGCTGTTGTAGCTCTATCACCTCAAAGATCCTCCTTTGCATGTCATCCGGTTCCTCTTGAGAGTTTTGGAGGAATTTCATCACTGGAATCCCCAACTGAACAGGGAATACAGCCTCTGTGCCATATACTAGCTGAAAAGGTGAAGTGCCAATGGCCTGTTTTACTGTAATCCTGTCTGCCCACAATGCATATTTCATCATTGAATCCCAAGACCTTTTATTATGTTTCAGCAATTTCTTAATTCTTTGAATGACATTTTTGTTAGATGATTCAGCCTGGCCATTTCCCTAAGGATAATAGGGAGTTGAGTGTTTCAAAATAATGTCATTTTTCTCACAGAAGGCCACCATTGCCTTGGATTTGAATGCTTTGGCATTATCAGTTATTAATCTGTGTGGATAGCCAAATCTACTCAGGATATTGTCTTCAATGAACTCCATAATCACCTTATCTGTAGCATTCCTTGTAGGAATGGCTTCCACCCATTTTGTGAATAAATCCGTGGCAGTCAGAATCCAATGATGCTGTCCTGAAGATGCTGGATTTATATCTCCAATAGAATCCAGACCCCATTGCTGAAAAGGGGCATTGACTGCAATAGGCTTCAATGGCGAGGATAATAATTTCTGTTTACCTGCAAATTTTTGACAGGGTATGCAAGCTCTTACCTGCTGGTAAACATCTGAGAAGAGGGAGGGCCAGTAGTATGCAGCTCTCAAAATCTTGTAACCTGTAGCTTTCCAATATTTATTCCCTCCACAGGCTCCTTCATGAGATTCTGAAATTACTTCCCCTATTTCAGCTTGATCCAAGCACCTTAACAAGATACCTCCTAGGTCTTTCCAAAATAATTGATCTTCCAGCAAACAATACTTAGTACCTTTTAGTTTTAGAGATCTGGAAGCCTTCCTATCTAAGTGTTCTAGGCATTGCAAAAATAACAAGAAATAAACAATATCAGCATACCAATCTAAAGATGAATAAGAGTCCATGATCCTTTCTTTTTCAAGTACTGCTTGCTTTTCTTCAAGTGCTGATTCTTCTGCCATAACATGTAATCCTAGTGCTTGACAATTTGAGTCAGCCAATAGTTTGGCCAATCCTTGTCCTTTGAGCAGCTTAGTAGGTCTGATTTCCACCTCATATTCCATAATCTTGGCAATCCACTTTCCCCTCTTTCCTTCACTATCAGGCTGTGTCAGAATATCTTTCACTGCAGCATTTGGAACAAATGAAATAACCTTGGAATGTAAGATATAAATTCTGAAAAATTTTAAAGCCTTCACCAGAGGATAGGCTTGCTTTTCCAAGATACTGTATTTCAACTCTGAATCTCTGAGGGTTTTACTGAAAAAGGCAATTGGCTGCTCCAATCCCTCATTATTCTTCTGAAGTAGAACAACAGCAATAGTATCTTCTGAAGCAAAAGCAAAAGTAAGGAATTCTTTGGCAAAATTAGGACTTACCAGAACAGGTGCTTCAGTCAGAGCCACCTTAATTTTCTCAAAAGCTGCCTTTGCTTCAACATTCCACCTAACTTCTTGGTCCTTCTTTAACATTGCTGTGATTTGTTTAATAGTCTCAGCAAAATTAGGAATAAACCACCGCAGAAAATTTATCTTGCCAATAAATGATTGCACATCCTTTTTTCTCCTGGGAAAACTAATATTCAGTATTGCTTTGACTCTCTCAGGGTCAATTCTAATGCCATCAGCAGACACCAAGTGACCCAACAGTCTGCCCTCTTGCACAACAAAATGAGATTTCTTGGGGTTTAAAGACAGTCCAAATTTTCTGCATTTCTGAAAAGTTTGCTTCAAATGTTTGAAGTGCTCATCATCAGACTGTGAGAACACAGTGATATCATCTAAATAAATGACAACAAACTTATCTTTCTCACCTACAAATGCAATGTCCATTTCCCTCTGAAAGGTTGCTCCAGCATTCATCAGACCAAAGGGCATCTTATCGTACATAAAGGTCCCCCAGGGGGTGGTAAATGCTGTCTTTTCCTTATCGTCAGGGTGCATGGCAATCTGGTTGTACCCTGAAAATCCATCCACCATGGAAATCCTCTGTGCTCCAACAACCTGCTGTAAGACCTGTTCAATCTTTGGCAGAGGATAGTTGTCTTTTAATGAAGATCTGTTGAGATTCCTGAAATCGACACACAGTCTAATCTCCCCATTCTTTTTCCTGACAGGTACAATATTTGCAACCCAGGAAGAGTACCTGAGAGGCACTATTATCTTAGGATCCAGTAACTTTTTTATCTCTTTTTCAATCACAGGGAATAAGGCTGGATTTATCCTTCTCAATTTCTGTCGGAAAGGCTTGACATTGGGCTTCAAGGGAACCTTATGCTGTATGATTGCTGTGTCATAGGTTCTTAATTCTTCATAGGACCATGCAAATACATCCACATGTTCTTTCAAAAGCTTGATATATCTGCTCCTTTGTTCAGCTGTCAGAGATTTAGAAATTTTTACCATTCTTGGGTTTTCTGCAGTACCAATATTGCAGTCTATTACATTTTCTTCTGAAGATTGTACCACTGGCTTTGATGGAGTGTCATCTTTGGTAAAAATTCTTTCTAAAGGCACTAAACCTTTAGGGATAAAATTACTCTTCAACTCAATGATCTTATGACCTGCAATGTCACCTTCAGGAAACTCATTTTCAGCAAAAACATTTTCAACAGACTCACTTTCAGTAGACTCATCATCTTGTTCTTCTCCTTCATCCTGATCAATTTGGGCATTGGAAAACTCATCTGTAAGCTCAAGGAATCTCTTAATTTCAATATCATCTTCAAAAACCCTCCAGTGCTTCACATTGTCAGGGACACATGGTCTATATCTTACTTCTATTGGATACCTTAGCTGGGTAGTTTTTGGAATTCTGAAGTATGTAGCTACTAGAGCTAATGAGTCTCCAGTTTCATTGTGATTTCTGGGAATATGAGAGATGTTAAATGCTATGAAGTAATTTTCTAACATATCCCATACCTCATTTTTGTAGATCTTCAACAAACCCTGCTTTACTTGATATTTGTTCTTCACTTGTTGAACAACTAATTCGGAGTCACCAAATGCAGCAATCTGTTGAATGCCTAAGTCTTTTGTAGCTTTCACTCCCAGTAGCAGAGCTTCATACTCAGCAGTGTTGTTAGTAGTAACAAATTCCAACTTATACATGAGTTTCACTGTCTCTCCTCCAGGAGAAATTAGCAAAACTCCAGCTCCAGCACCCTCTTTGCAAGAGGATCCATCAAAATACAGCTCCCATAATGCATCTTCTTCTTCTCTGCTATGTTTTATGGGTGGATCTTTTTCCACTTGTAATAGACCACCAGAATCATCATCATCAGTAAAATTTAACATGCAGGTACCAAGATCTTTATCAACAGAGTACAATGGATGATTAGTGGGGTTTTTATCATCTGTGACAATGTAGGGAAACTGTAGTTCTCTATAAAGTCTCCTATTTTCTCCACCAAAAATAGGAATGGTGGCATATGAGAGATCCATCTGTAAGGTTCCTCCAACCTTCTTTGCCCAGGATCTTGAAAGAAGCATACCAAATTTGGGTGTGATATCAGCTACAACAACATCCATTATGACACTCTTCATGGGCAGCTGAGTAAGGTTAACAACCATGTATTTAATTATCCCTAGACACTTGACAGCTCGAGAGTCAAAGGCATACAAGTCATGGTAAGGTTTGGTGATACTAAGACCAAGGGATTCCATCACAGCTTTGGGCATTAAGTTATGAGATGCTCCAGAATCTAATAGACAATTGTGGATCATTTGATCATGGACAGTTAAGGTAACATAGAAGGGAGGAGAAGCACCAGCTTCATTTTCCGTTTTCTCAGCTAGGGCAGAACCAATAAATATTTTTGGGCTTTCTTCTTGTAAATTGACAGTATCTGAAACAGGCTGACCATTGGCAGCAGGCTGACTACTAGCATAATTCATAACTTTTAAGACTGTTTGTTTATAAGAGGGATTTTTTATTAATTCAGTCAATGGAACATGAATTTTTAGCTTTCCTAATTCAGTTTCCAAATTGAAATTCTGAGCAGCTTTGTTTACCTCTTCAATTTCAGCATTCTTCTTGGACTTTTCTGCAGGCTGCTTCTTTTCTGTGACTGGATCAGAAACTTGTTTATCAGGAACAGCTGCAGCAGGAACAACAACTTTCTTCTTGGGAGCTTAGACTACTTGTTTCAGACCAGATATGAGATTAATGGTCTTCTTAATTCCATTCTGATTAGCAGCAACATTTACAGCAGTTTTCTCAAACTCTAAATCATCTTCAACTTCATACAAATCAGCATCATAGCATTCAGAGTTCAGAAAATATTCTTTTGTTACAAAACCTGTGGATAAACCGTCTCCAAAGTGATTCATATCTTGATCGGTTTCAGTCTCTTCAAAGAGGAGCTGTTCATCAACCTCTTCTTCATCGGCTAAATTATTCTGAAAAGGTGGGGGCACTCTTTGATCTTCATTCTCCCTCCTTTCCTGCTGGATGTCAGTATTCCTTCGCTCCCTTGGCATGAATCTAGGAGCAAACTGCCTCCTGAACTGATTTTGTTTATTTGGATTTCTCTGAGCCTCAGGAGCTGGTTTGGAAGCATTCTTTTCCAACTCTAGTTTGTTCAACTTGGCAGTAAGAATCTTTACAAGCTTAGCCATTTCATCTATTTTGGCTTCAGCAGACTGGGGTGCAGCACTTGTTGAAACAGCCTCCTTCTTTCCTTTCCTTTCATATAACTGTTGAGGTGTTTCTTTTTTAAGTTTATTTGAAGCCAGTAAGTTTGACTCCACCTCCAATGCTGCATCTTGCATGTTCAGCAAAGAGACAGCTCTTCTTTCTCTGAGTAATAATGAAAATTCATGGTCGAATGCATTTGCATAAGTCAGCTTGGCTGATGTTTCAGTAGGTTTGATCTCTGCTGGAATCCTACTATACATCTTGTTAAATATTTTTGAGAAATCAGCAACAGTCTCA
Organism: Pseudotsuga menziesii; assembly: GCA_001517045.1. Classification (NCBI taxonomy): domain Eukaryota; kingdom Viridiplantae; phylum Streptophyta; class Pinopsida; order Pinales; family Pinaceae; genus Pseudotsuga; species Pseudotsuga menziesii. The sequence continues at coordinate 311,925 of LPNX010553483.1, forward strand.
TCTTTCTTTCTTCTGAGTGCACCAAATTCAGTGATATAATAAGTATGGTCCTTGGTGTCTCCCCACTGTCTCAGAAAAAGGTCACGGAGTTCCTCAATGATTGTAATTGAGTTGGCAGGAAACTCTCTAAATCACTTTCTCACATCCCCATCTAAGCTCTGCACAAATACTCTCATCCACACATCTTTAATTTCAATGTTCTGATTGTCTGCATAACTCAGGAAAGCCTCCCAATGTTCTTCTGCAGTTGTTTCACCTTGTCCATTGAATCTCGGCATATATTTTTGATAATCATGTCCAGGCAAGGCATGTAAAGGCTGGGGTAATGCTAATGGTGCATACCTAGAAGCTATCATTCTGTCCATCATATCCATGGGTGGATTTTGGCCTGCCATTGTGGACTAAGGTTTAGATTGAGGTTTTGAAGAGGAAGAAATTTGACTGGTACTTGCTTGGAAAGGGTTCTTTCGTATTTTTAGCTGAAAGAGTGGGATTTTTCCAGGAGAAGTAGTCTTAGCTTTCAAAAAGGTTTCTGGATTGGTAAAAACTTGGAAAGTATTTTCAGGAATGGTAGGTTTTATCCACGGTGAGTCTTCAGCTAGGTCTAATGAATCACCCAACTGGTGAGGTCACAAGAAGCTAGAAAATATTGGGACCTTCTAAGCTTTCTTGCTGTTTTTATAATCTTTTCAGGGTCTGTCACACCCAATAGCAAGGGAGATGTAGGTCTGCTCCTAGTTCCAATACCTCTAGAAGCCACTGTGACAATTTTTTTGGTGAAAATAGCCTTTAAAAATGTTGGTTCAAGTTCACCTCTCAAACCAAGAAAATAGGTAAGTATCCCAGGGAATATATGCTTCAACTTCGTCCCCGGCAGCGGCGCCAAAGATGTTTGTGCCGGAAATTGTTCCTAAGGTTAGGGGAACAATCCAACACAACCTCAAGAGTAAAACTCAATAAATAAAACAAAGTTTAGGGTTTTGTGTATGATTTAAATGGTTGTAAGCTTCAAGAACATGCAGGGAATACATTCAGAAGAGAAGTAACAACTAAATCATAAACATAGACTGATAAAGATGCATAACATATCACAAAGATCCAACATAAAGACTGTGCTGAATTTCACACATAAAGGACAAGCACTACCAGGAAATACACATTAACCAGCATTGAATTTATCATTTATGAAACTAAACAAGTTCAAACATGAAGTCAACACAGACAAAATGAAGGGAAAAGAGTCATATATCTCATATTTCATCAATAAATGCCTATAAGAGTTACAGTACCTATCTCTGAACAAGTCTGTAAGTACAAGCAGCTTGCAAACCTCCTGATGCTCCCCAAAAAACAGAACCCTAACAATGTCTTGCTAACTCATCTAAATAGGAAATTTCTCCCAAAATCAGTTAGGTCTTATCCACTAACTGCCTCCATCGAATCACTAAGCAGGTAAAGTAAAAAGTGACTTTTACAAAGTTACAAGATTGCTAAAAATAGCAAGTGCTTAACAAAAGGAAAGTGTTTATCTAAAATAGCCACTAATTAATAACTGCTTCATATCTCCTTAGTTGCCTCAACAAGGAGTTCAATGCCATCTAGCCTTTGAGGTTGTCTTTTTGTCTTCTTTTTCTCCTGCTCCAGCTTGATCATCTTTTGGGTGAGCTTTCTGTTCTCCTGCTGCAGGTTCTTTATTGTGCCTTCTAATTCTGAACAGTATTTGTCAGTCATCCTTTTTCTTTTAAGAACCTCCTTAGATACCTCTGCTAGTTCTTGGAAATGACTTTTAACATCCAGCAATTCTTCTATAAGCCCTTTATTAACTTTCAGTAAACCATCATTAACCTGTTGTAAGTGCTTCATGTGTTTCTTATATTGCTGATTTTCTTCATGTAAATCTCCTTTATCAGAACTAGGGATCTCTGGTATAATTTCATCTTTCATTAAGAAGTCTGTGTAATCTCCAGTAACACCAGGGTCCTCCAAAATGCCTGCTTCTCAGAGTATCTGTTCATCTTCATCCTCCCAGTCTTGACTTTCAACAGGATACATTCTAGCTTTCTCATCTTGTTACTGTTCTAAAAGTTTATTCTTTATCTCCAGCACTATTTCAGACAATTTAGACCTAGGCTGTTCAAATTCTCTTTCTGACTGTGATATCTTTGTCTTTTCAGACTGAGAAGAAGAAGAGGATTTAACCATTGATTTTCTCTTACTTTTGGTGCCCTGTTTAACAATTTATGTTTCTTCATTAGAGGAAGAATCAATCACAACAGCTTCTTGTCTAAGATTTAGCTTGGGATTAAGTATCTTTTTCATATTCCACTTGAGTTTATTAGTTGGCCTAGTTTTAGGCCTTCTGTATGAAACTGCAGTCCTTTTCTTCTTCTTTGGTTTAGCTGTTTTGCACTCTGAACTAAGGAACTCTCCACAGGCTTCAACCCTTAACCCTACTTCACCAATTGGCTGCTCGTCCTCTAACAAGTACCCCTCATCCTCAGACAATATAGTGAGGGGGATTCTTTTTTTAATTTTCACTTCATCCTCAAGTATAACCTCTTTCTCTTCATCAATAGTCTTGGTTTCTTCAGAATGTGCTGCTGGTGGCAATTTCAGACTGGGCTGAGCTTTTTCTCTTGCAAACAATGAGTATCTGCTTTTAGGGCAATCTGAGGATATTTTGAACTGACTGTCAACTTTTACCTGCTCCTCCATCTTCTTAGCCTTAACCTTATCTTTATCAGCAAGTTTAGTTGTGTGACCTATCTTTTTCATCATTACTTTTCCCTTATCAGTCTGCCTTTTAAGCTGCTGGTCTTCTTGCTGAGGATGAACATCTGACCAGAATAAAAAGAAATCCCAAGTCCTACCCTCATGTTGCAACACTGTGGTAATGATCAGTTTGATCAGACCATGATGAAAAAGTGATTGGGAGGTATGATCTTCATGTTGCTTTATCCTGCTGGACATCTTCTGCAGGCTCCTCAGAAAAAAGAAGGGCAAGTTCATCTTAGAGACTCCTACTATGTGTTGAAGGAACCTAAAATGATATTTAAATACAAATGAATACCTGCCTTCACAGGTCACATAGCTCTGAAGTATCCTTATGGGTTCAATCCATTCCTTCCTGAAATTTTGAATAAGAATACCCTTGTTCCAGTCAGGAGTCACATTAGGCAACAGGTACCTTTGTGGTTCAAACTCAAATGGCAACTTTTTGAACCAATGTTCACCATCATTACTAATCTCAGTAGCCTATGCAATTAATTCCATAGTCAGTTTGAATTTTAGAGCATCCATCATGACCATATCATCTTTAAGTCCCCGAGCAAATTTACAAGACACCTGTGTACTGTAGCCATCTATCTTCCTGAAAAAGTTCAGCCAACCTGCTTGTTTGAACAATTCTGCACATTCATGAAGCTTCTTGATCCAGGTCAAGTCAGTGGGCTCAGCCCTGTTGACCTTACCACTTTTCCCACTCTTTCCCATCTTCTTCTTTCAGTAGCTAGACCCAGTCTGATTTTAGGTTTCAACTTTGATCTCCTTTACAATCTGCAATACACTCCTGGACAGGCCTGTTGGTTTAAAAGATGAAGAAAAACTTCCCAACAGAAGATCAAATTCACATGACCTTAGGCTTCAATGTTTCTTTGTTACAACAGTACAAATTAGGTCTAAATATAGGTAGACTATGAGAATAGATCAATTCATGAATAAAACAGTCATAAGAGCACAACAACACTGCTCATTCTTCAAAAATGCACCATCAAACATAATGTCAAATTGTTTCAAACTATATGCCATCCGAGCTCTTCATTTTAGGGTTAAGGAAACAAGCAGTAGAATATGCACTCAGATATGACCTCCTCCTTTAGCACAAACTGATTCAAAATACAGAAAATAGCACTTTGATTAACTGCAGTGTCCAGGGTGTTCAATATAATTAAAGACTGTCAGTGAAAATGGTTGTTCTATTTCAGTCTTGTACTCCTATTTCTGTGTATCAAACAGCCTTGATCTTCAAACCCTAAAACTCTCACTGCTTCAGATTTTGCAAGAGTAAAATCAATCACAGGCTTATTAGACAGACTGGAGACTGAGAGTGTGAGAAGAGAGAAAAACACCACTGTCTGCAATATATTCACCTTCGCCAAAAACTGCCATCAAAACCTGTATATGAAAGTCAACATGTTCTCCAAGCAATTGATATTGCTCTCCAAGCAATTGATTTTTCACATTATAACAACTATCACCAGCTTCCACCAGCTTCTCAAGTAGACTGAACACTTTCACATTAAAAGATGAGCATAATAAAACAGTCTATAAGTCCTCTCAATGCTGTTTCCTGTAGATTCTGGTTTAAATTGGCATTAGGTCTAAGAAGAAACCTATTCAGTTAGCTCATTACAGCCAATATTCATCAATATCAGAGTTTCTCGATTAGGTTAGAGAACAAAACATAAAAAACCTTCCTTTAAACTGTCCTCGAAATTCCAAAAGTGAATGTTTTAAACTTAAGGTTATTATGATACTCTGTTCATGCAAGTTCTCAATAATAGCTTCAGACATCTATTTCTATGGTGAATGGTTCATTTTGAAACCTATTCTAACTTTTGCAGCAACCAATTTCTCCAAAATAGCCTCCAGCAAGAAAAACCCAATTTCTTCAATTAGACTTGTTTGTATTGAAATACCTGTCAATTACTCAATTGTCACGGCTTAAACCTTCATCTTGGGTTATCAACGATCTCTCCTTATGCGTACAGGTGTCCTCATATAACTTCCCTAACTACGGGTAAGTGAATTAGGAAGCCCTAATTTCCGCTGGTCTCTTGAACACTGTCTCTTCTCCATAGAAATAAAATTCACCTTTCGAGCAGTTTACTCTACTTCACGAAGCCTTGTTTACTCTGACAATGTATGTGAAATGTAAATCACGCCAGCTTAGATCGAGATTTACAGATTTTGTTCAACTGATTCCACATTATGAGCAATGATGAGCCCGATTTGTTTCGAGACTGATAACCACCTGAAATCGTGCTTAGACTGCAGCATACACGTGTTAAACCACTCACACAAGGCGATTAGTCATTCACTAAGCGAAATCATGATAGAAATTTGTTTGAAAATTGAAAAAACAAAGGGCTGCGATATTCTTGTAGCGCGCCCTTTGTTAAATTTTTGTCCAGCGCTACAAGAATAACTCCCATGCCAAATTTTCGCTATTTTTCAATTTTCTGCTAATTTGTCGGAGGTTTAACAAGTTGCTAGGTTGAAAATCAAGTCTTATCTGATCTCCAGATAAACATTAATGAATCAATTTTTGATAATATGACTTTCTTTAACCCTTTTTGAAATGCAAAAAACCAAAAATCAAATAAAACTTATAAAAAGTAGGCTCAAAAATTATTCAATCATCCATAAAACTCCTAAAGGAGACTAAAACTAAGACTTAAAAACAAAAACCTTAATTGAAATAAATTGAAAAACAAACCAAAAATGGAGAAAATAAATAAAAAATGATGAAAAATTTACTGACTTAACAGACCCCATGGACCATTTTTTTACCTTTGATGTTTCCAATATCATCCCTAAAAACATGCATTATTTTCCATACATGACTTTTAAACCTATTATTGCGTATATACGCGGATATGATCCTCAAACCTGCGTATATCAAGATGTGTGCAAAAGGCCAAATAGGTTTGGAGTTTTCCTTGATGTGGATCTGAGTCACTTGTCTCTTGGCCTTCCATATTCCTTGAGATCGCTCGGATTTGACCTTCCATTACCCCATTGAAGCACTATATAAGGAACCCTTTGGATACATTGAAGGGAGACGAATTGAAGAGAAAGAAAACTATAGTCCATTGTTGCCGGAGCTTATACTTGAGTCTGCATCCCTTTGTCCCTTGGAGCACTTTGTGTTCTTCCCAAGCTTTCCTTTGCTTGTGAGCTTGCTATCGAGAGATGGAGGATTGAAGTGGTGGAGTCCTAGGTGGAGGACTCAGTTTCTCCTATTTGTAGACGTGCCGACAGAGATTTTCACTATTGTAATCTATGATTTATATTAATAGAAATATATTTTCCTATCCAATAATGTGTATTTAAATGATTATTGAATCCATGGATGCTTTTAAATGCTTATATGTTATTGATTATATATACTAGAGTAGGTCTAACACCATTATATAGCATGCTTGTCTTATCATGCTAATTGTTGAGAGAGCAAATTGCTAATACAAGTGATATTGGAAAAGCTCAATGGGGATCTACATCAACCATATGGAATAAGGTATGTTTTGAGATCCTTTAGTGTTATATGTTTTGTTTCTCTTGCATATGGGAAGGGATTGATTTATACGGTTACCTTGTCTGTTGTGGTTATGAGAGGCACTTGCAGGTGTAGCAAAGGCACCCTCTCTTAAATGAAATATACCACCACCGCCATGCAACCAAATTTTTTAAGTTCACATTTTCTACATTTTGTGAACTAATCCTTGAGACTTACCAACAATCCCTCACTCCAATTAAAGACGGTTGTAGCCGTTCACTCCAACACATATATCATATGTGCTCGGGTAGTTTGATATGCATCTAGGCTACCCACTACCTTCTCTATGGTGAAGTCCACGATCCTCAATGGTCGGTCCAAAATATGTTTTATGGGGATATTACCCCCTTGGGACCTTTTTTGATGACACAATACTCGTCTATAAGGTCATCAATGGAATTCTCCCCTCCTCAAGGACCTATAAGTGATATTGGGCTCCCTCTCTGAGATAATCCAATCAGAAAGTAGATCTCTTCCACATCTATTGTCAGAATGTGGGTCCCAACCTGAAATTTATGTTGGTCTAGATCCCACATCCATATCATATGATCGATCAAACATACATGGGCTCTCATGCTTGACACCTTGAAATATTTTAGGATCCCACACTCCCTTAGGGCCCTTACAGTCATGGGATCATTGAACACCTGAGCATTGTCTAGATCGTGTTCTCTTTCCTTCTAAATCACCATTTTGTTGATCCAATACCTTTGGGATAGCCATAAGGTAATCATTAGAACCTTCATGTTGAAAAAATTCTTGAGATTTCATGCAAAAAATTGAATTTTCAGAAGCCCACAATTGTTGACGCTCTTTACCTTAGGGAATAGTGTGACAAAACCATATCTCCTAGGAGACAGAGCACCCTTAACACTCTTTCTCCTTTCAGAGAGTGTGCCTACGCACCTCAAGAAAGGGAGAAGAGCGCCTCCCTGAGCATGCTCTTCCCCTTTGAAAAATCCTCCCAAAATACTAAAAATGAATCATAAAAATGAAATTTTCAAACATGAAAATGAAGGGAAAGGTGTTAGCTCTTACTTGCTTCTGACGATTTGACGAACATATGCCTAGACCTCCCAGAATATCCTTCACAAATTCCTCTCATAAACACAACTTTCACCCTATTTGCTATGGTAAAAAACACAATGGTTAAAAAAATTTCACCATTTCACTATTTGTTTGTTATTTTTTATTTTTTATTAGAAATAATTAGTGGAATATTTAAATATTATGGGTTTTCATTATGTTTTTCCTATCATTTTCATGGTGAAAGTGTTCTAACATTGTTTTTGAGGATTTCAGGACATTATTGGGCATTTTTGGTTGCGATCAAGTTTCTTTTTGTCTTTTTACCACTCTAGCTTAAGTTGAAAAAGTATTGAGTTCCTTTTATACGCTTGACGTGCTCATTAAAAATCTAGTGAAAAGGTATCAAGTGTGCTTTTACTGCTTTTTTGCAATCGTTAAAATAGATTACAAAAAAGGGAAACTCTGTAGAGTCACCTTCAAGCTCTTTTCAAACTCTTTAGACATGAAAATATTGCCAAGCGAACTTGATTCTTTCACACTCGTAAAAGTATTCGAAAGGTCATCTATTCGGTGGTAGTTTACCCCCTTTCCGGACCGTTTAGACTCATTTACAAAAAATGTATACTCTATTTCTTTGTGACTACAAGAGTTCTCCTAGGTATCAGTTTACACTTTTTCATACCTTGGGGACTAAATCTACGAAAAAGTCCATTTCTGGAGTCTCCTTAGTCATTTCAGACTCACTAAATATCAAACGACGAGTGATTTTACCTTCTTCGGACTCATAAAATTAAATGTTGAAGGACTCTTTTTGGGAATGAACCCCTCCTTTATTAGTTTCATAAAACGTATGAGAATGGATTCATCCTCCAATGAGCTAAACCAAATGTTTGTTACCCTTTTCAATATCGTTAAAAAACAAAGAGGTACTCATCCATCGTGATGGGGAAATTAAGGTAATGGGGAACATCCTTCATTTGTATTAAAAAAGCTCATAGTCCACCCTTGAACTTGGAACCTATCTACATTCTCATTCAAACAGTTGCATTTTTATCTTGTCATCGAGTCAATCCACTTTCATGAATCATTTAATTCCTTTTAGTCCATTCAAAGAATTCATCTTCCTACCTTTGAATTATGTCCGATGTCTCTTTCACTGAGTCAATGATGCCAAGTTGCTTGTCGTGTCATCCAATGTTCAAGGGAAGTCTTCACCACAACCTCCCTTTGTGGTTGCTTTACCTACCTTTGAGTCAGTCATATCGGAGACAGTCCTATGGTTATTCCATTATCATTATCACTTCATCATCACTTTTGTTCCAAGTTTCATGTCAATGATGCAGGTAACATCATGGCCCTTCTTCGATGAGTTTATTCCCGTCGACATAAGCACATCATCTGGGAATTAGTCTTATAAACCAATAAAGTTCCTTTAATACTGCATGCCTCAATGGCAAGTTTTCTCGCTTTTGACAGTAGGATTTCATCATTGGCCTCTGATTGAAAGATTTCATTAATTGTTTGACTTAAGCTCATATATTCACATTTGGAGAAATGTACTAGGATACTTGGGGATCATTGATATTAATGACAATTTCCATCACACTTGTTAATGGTATACTTCAATGACTGGTAATAAAGTGGTTTCTACCATGTTCGAAATCATGACATTTATTCACATGGATAGAATCATATGATTTGGATTTGGAATGAATACCCTAAATGGTCAGGTATTCGCTTGAATATGTTCCTATCTTTAGGTTGTGATGGAATATTTATTGAGTCATTACATGGATCCACATTGTATGTCTGATGGCTATGCTCAAGTTTGGGTCAAGATGAAATAGATATACAATGTGTATTCCGTAGCTATGTCCCAATTTGAGTCTTGTAGATCATGGGTCTACAATGTATTATTAGTATCCATGGTATGGTCGTTATACATGGATATGCAATGTATTGGTCAGAAACCATGATTTGATTTGGATATTTTGTAACTGGTCTTGTGTCAAGTCTCCACTCACCACTCTTTTGCCTCTGATTCTAGATTACATCTAGCAAAGCATTTCACCTATCATCCCCTTATAGATTCATACTTTGGGGGGGACTTTGTTCCACCTGAAATTGCTTTCTATGCTCAATCCCTTGAAGTGACATGGCTAAGACATCTTTTTTAGAGCTTTTTTCCCAATTCTAGGATGCCTGACACACCTTGTCTCTTTACATAGGGTGTTATACCTTCCTGATGCCTACTTCCCATTGACATAGTGCGTCAATGACATTCATGGACTCAAGACAAAGGGCACAACTTACCAAAATGCAGAGACACTCAATACTGTAAGAAAGGAAAAAAATGAGTTTTTGAGAACCTTCTAGATGAAATTACTTGTGAAGGATGATCCCAACTACTTGGAATAGGTGGCACTTGAGCCCATGTCATCTAGGGATAATTCCCTACCTTCCTCCCAAAATATCTCAACCCCTTTGGGATTCCTTTGTCCTATTTATACAAGCTTATCCTCATGGGTGAGAGGACGGAAGAATACCAAGAGAGCATCTTCATGTTGTTCGAATCATAGCTGGAATAGGAGCCAAGAGAGTATGATAGTGAGTGAGTCTTGAAAAGCTTGTAGAGTGTGTGTAAAAGCGATGTCAATAGAATTATGAGAATGAGGCTTCAATGTCAAGGCTTCATTTGTATATTCCTCTTCTTATGTTATCAATACAAACATGTTCTCCTTTTCCATGAATGATTTATGCCAATACCAATTGTTCATTACTTTTATCCTTGACTTTTAGTATAGGTATTTGGATTGTCTTGTTGCTTTCACCGTTTTGTCTTTTTCTTCATGTTGTTTGTAGGTACATTTGATCGCGTGGGATTCGTAAGGAAATGACAACCTTCAACACTAAGGTAAGGAAAGCTTAACATTCAAGTAGTTCAAATGTCTAGGAGAAGGATTCATCACTGTAGCTTTTTGTTCTAAATCTGCTCCATGCAAACTAGGGGAACGATCTATGCCCGCACTGATTGAATATTCGCATTAACACAAAATTTCTAGATCTTCTGAAAGATGAAGGTTTTAATTTTAGAAACCTCTATTAGTCACTATAACCCCACCAATGTTTTAGAAGAGTTGTTGTTCGCTCCACCATTTTGGGGATTCATCGGCACTTTTATATGTTTCTGCTAATTAACTGAGTATTTTGTTGCTTATCCAAATTCAAGAGTTTGTTTTTTAACATTAACCCTTGATCATAGCACTCAGACCCATCCTACTTCTTACCCTCACTTTAGATCCCTTGACAAATAATTTTGGAAATTTTATTTGACAATTCACAACATTATAAAAAATTTATACAACCTAATAGTTGCTATCCTTTTTTTCTTTTTCTCATCAATTAATAGGATCAAATTGAGGGTTCTGATAAACTACATCTTAGTTACTTTGAAACCAATAAAATTCTTATTCATTAATATCCTTTGTAGCTTTTGTTGATGGTGAGGACTTTGTCAAAAAATTTGTCGAGAGTGTACCTAGAAATGTTACAGAGGATGATGTAAGTATAACTAGTGTGCATATTCCTCCAATCAACAATGAAATGTTTCTCATTCATGTTTCCATCAATGACAACACACAATCAGTAATGCCAATATTGATCTAGAACATGTTAAATTTGTCTTCTGAGGAGAGGAGCTTATGTTGACTTCTCTACTCCATATGTATTGTTATTATATTACGTAATATTTTAGTATGAAATCATATTCATATTTGAATAATTCCAAACTGATTTTTTTTGTATATTTTCAGGAAATGCACTCCTAGGTCACCAAAGTGCACACCAAGGGCTCAAGAATGCATTCCAAGGGATCGAATAAGCTTCATACATGTAAGTATCTACTCAAGCAATGTATTTGCAATTCTATATGCCCTCTTTGTTAAAAAAAAATGCACGCTAAAGGTTTCAACTAACCAATTTTTTCCTTTTGATAGTCATCTTCAGAAAATGCAAGCCTAGGTCAGTAAAATGCATGTGAAGAGAACATATTTGATTGGTTTGTGCCCAAATTTCACACATGGATTCCTTGGGCCATGATGCAAATCCATGTACAGAATTTTTCCTCCTCTGCATTTTTCTTAGGGCATTTTAGGTCTACAAATTTAATATTTTAATGCTTCTATCCATGTCATCAAGCATCATATATTCTATTATCACTTGGCGATTTTTGGGATGTATTAGAAAAACCCAAGTGCTGGTTAAAATTGATGTAGAGGTTCAATTCTGGTGTCAGTTTGACATGTGCATTGGGATGACATCTGGTTTCTTCAAAGGAACATTAACTCCAGGGCTTTCCTCTAGTGATTTTATATATTTGAAATTTGAAAGCATTCACAACTATGTGCACTTATTTGGAATCTTGTTCATTGACGGTGACTATGATCAGGACCTCCTTAACAAGAGTTTAAATATGGTCTGATGTTGATTAAATCACTTCGTCATGGTGGGGTCCTTTTCCATCGTTGGTTTCGAGAAAAATTAGCATTTTTCCCAAAACCACAACTCCTTAGTCTAAGGTCATTTGACAAAAAAAAATTGTGGAGGAGTTGTCAATCAGCTTCAAGCACATGTCCCCCTTTTTTGTATTCAAATCCTCCACAAGAAAAAACATATGTCATGATGTTTTTCAAGGATTTATTAATCTCGGTCACTGATCTAACCATCAAATTTTTTACTAGCCCAATGTTATATGTTAACACTTTGTCATTTCGGTGTGCGCTTTGATCTCTATCGTTGATATTTTAAATGACCAATGGTTATCCCCTACTTACCCTTAGAGCCTTGCGTTTAGAATCCAATAACATGTTGCACTGAAGGATAGCGGCCAATGTCATTTATTTCTATTTGTAATTGCTCCATATTTCTCTTCAGATGTAGAATATTTGATTTCATTTACTCAACCCCACTCATAGAAGCTTCCTTCACTTTCTCTGCTTGTAAAATGTCACAATAAAAAAATTCTTAACTCGATCAAGTACACCATTACCATTGTCCAAATGCATATATTGATCCCACTCCTTCCTCAACTTCTCTAGAGTATGTAGAATCCCTTGAACCAACACATTATCTATATCATTCACTTTGGTCTGCTTATTTTCAAGTGTTTTCAGAGCATCTTGCCTTTTCATTTCATACATTCTTGTCCATGTTGCCTCCTTAAGCATTGGCAATAACTATGGAGGCTTCATGTTGAGAAATTTAGTAATCTATCCTTACATAATGAGAAAATGCTGATTGTTTACATTGAGCTAGACATAATGGAAAATGTTATGGACATGCGATGGTTGTGCAAGGTGGAATTTAATTAAGTACTTATTTCTACGACCAATAACTTTTTTTATATTACGTAATATTTTAGTACCAAATCATATTCATATTTGAATCTACCAAATTGATATTTTTCATATTTTTAGGAAATGCACTCCTAGGTCAACAAAATGCACACCAAGAGCTCAAGAATGAATGTCAACGACTCGAATCAGCTTCATACATGCAAGTCTCTACTCAATCAATATATTTCTAATTTGATATGATTGCTTTGTTTAAGAAAAATGCATACCAAAGACTTCAACTGACCAAATTATGCCTTTTGACAGTCATCTTCAAAAAATCAAATGCAAGAGCACATATTTGATTGGTTTGTGCTCAAATTTCACACATGGGTTCCTTGGGCCATGATAGAGGCCCTTGTGCCAAATTTCCCCTCTTCTGCAATTTTATTATGGGGCTTTAAGGTTTTAAAAGATAATATTTTTATGATTCCATCCATGTCATCAAGCATCATATATTGAATATGACATTGGATTCAATCATTATACATTTATGGTTACTCTTTAACCAACATGATCACCTTCTCACCTTCTTCATGCTTGCTAAATGTCTGACTAGTTTGCAGCTTCCTCCAATCAATAAGAATGACAAGTATGGCATTCATGTTGCCATCAATGACAACACACAATCAATAATGCCAAGCTTGATCTAGATAATGTTAAATTTTTCATCCAAGGCAAGGGGCTTATGTTGGGTTGATTTCTTTGGGAAAATCACTAAAAATATCCTAAGAATTAGAACCCTAATGTCTCAGGTTTTCTCACACTTGCTTGATGATTAAGCAACCTATAAATTTTTAAAGTAGACGTGTCTTTTTATAATTTGGATTGTCATAATCATATTTGAATCTTGCAACCATGATTACCACTCATGTTCAATGCTTCATTTTTTTTCTATTTTGTAGACGTGACAAACATGCATGTCAAAGTAGTTGTAATATTGAAGTCTCTAGAAGAAATGGATGCAACATTGATTAGATTTTTACATAATCCATCGCTTTTTTAGGATCATCGTTCTACAAGTAGTATAATCTGCAGATGTTGAAAGAACGATACAAGGTATGTGGAATGTTTTCTATATTTTTCTGCACTTATGTCTTGCATAGGCCAAGATTTAAAAACAAACCTATTTTGGAAATTCCCTTTTGCTCAAGTTGTTTGGAATTCTTTTTTTTAGTTAATTTAGTGTGATTTTTCAGTATGTAAGCATCACTTTTGAGACGGTTTTGCTTAGTTGGGCTTCTACATATTTTAATACTTTTGCCATTTTTATAGATTGGCAGATTTGGAAGTGAAAAAACAAAAGGATTTTCGAAGAGAACATATTTTCATTTGATTATATTGATATTAGAGTTGTTTCTTTATATAAGGAATATGGTCCTATGAATCACAATGTTACGTAGAAAGAGGAATGTAAAGTTTCTAGAATTTAATGCTTCTTTTCTTATTGGTTATTTTGATGGTGTGGTCATGGAGAACTCATGTGGTTGTCATTTTTTACTTAATCTTATATGATACTCATTTCTTTAGATGTTGGTTTGGTGGGGGTGAGTGGGAATAATATAAGAGCATATTTGTTGGCTTTTTGGGGTTTGATATAGTTTGCTTATGTTCATGGTTGTACATAGATTCACATTTGTGGAGATTCCAAATGTGGTGTGGAATGGATTTTGGATCATTCACACTTACATGTGGTAGAACTTTCTTACTGGATTCAAAATATTAAAATACTAAGGGACTCTTTCATATATTTATCTTTCCATCATGTGTTTCAGGAGTTATACTAGGTAGCAGACAACTTATCTAAGAAGGAAGTTGATGAGGATTTTGGTGTCCTCAAACTTAAAGAATTTCAAGATAGATCTTTACTAAGAAAGGGGACACTGATAATTTTTTTGAGGTGTCATACATCAGTTATATTTTGGCCTATTTCTATATATGTGATATGTTTGATACTTTTGCTATATTTGGATATTTTGTGAGCTTTTTTACATTTTTGATATTTTGGTCATTTGAATATGAAGAGGATAGTATGAGACTATGATGTGAATTTTCACTTTATATTACAAGATGCAAGTTTCTACATCTAATAAAAACTGTGTTTTCCTTTTGGAAAACCAACTATGTTGTGATCTTTACATTGTATCCTCTATTTTTGACAATAACTAGAAAGCAAAAAAAATTCCAAACTTTGTTGAACAATCATGTTGATGAGCTAGTCTTGTAGTCCTTTCAATGAAAATTTATTAAGAGTTGGATTTAAATCCACTGCAATGGAAAGTAATATATGATTTTGATTCATTGATTGGTATTTTATTACATTGATCAATGAATGAGAATCATATATTACTTTTCATTGCAATGGATTTAAGTCCAATTCTTAATAATTTTTCATTGAAAGGACTACAAGACAAACTCATTGGCATGATCGCTCAACAAAACCACCTACTAAAAATTATCTATTTTTTTAATAGTACAAAATCTCATCAAATATTTGATGGGAACTCTCCATGGATTCGAAGTGCTCTCATCATAAATTCGACTCTACCACTAATTATTCTAGAGAAAACTAACAAAAAACTGGAGTTAAATCCAATGAAACTATGGAGTTAACGCTGATGATGTATCATCGAGAATATCCAATGGATATGTGTCAGTTTTCATAAAGTGTTTAGTTCTCTTACAGACGTCATGTAGTGGACGTTCATATGTAGGATATCCGACGACTACAGGTTCAATGGATATATTGACGAAATTCCATCAACGACAAAATAATTTTGTGTTTGTCGGATAGCCAATGAAATTTAGTCAAATGGTTGATGAAGCATAATCAGATTTTGGGTCCAAATATTGTAGTGAAACTAAATCCTATGTGATCTTGAGTTATTGAGAAAAATGTTGGATCCATGACATCAATCTTTGTTCGATGGGAACACTTCCTTGAAGGTATTTCAAACTTTAACACATGGAAGGAAAGACTATTAAACATTCTTAAGGAGCGTGACTTGGATACCTTCATATCCACTATGGTAGGGGAGCCTACCACCAATGAAGGGAAACTCAACTTCAATAAGAATCAAGCAAGGGCCAAGAGTATCAAATTTTATTTTGTTAAGGACAATCTCATGTCCATAATCATTCCATTGAATACCGCAAAGGAGTGTTTTGATACACTCATGAACCTATATGAGAAGAAGGCCCTAAGTCAAAAGATGGATTTGAAAAACAAGTTGTGGAACATAAATAATAAGGAGTTCAATGAATAAAATATTTCCCTCATGGCAAGGATAAAGAAAGGGAGGAATATATTCTCTCCCAAGAACTTCTTTCATGCAAATAAGGAGGAGTTCACCAAGTACTTTGAAAAATCAAATATTCAGTGCTACTATTGTCAAAAGGAAGGCCATTATGCATGGGAGTGTCCAATAAATAAAGAATGTAAAGATCAGGTCCATGCTTCTACAGGTAAAGAAGATGAACCTCCTCAAGATAACTCACATTAAGAAGAAAATAAACCTCCTCAAGAGAAATCATCCATAGAAGAAGAAGATGATCGCCAGAAGAAGTATTTCCTTTAATGGAGAAGATAATTTTCTCTAGTGCGCACGGGATCCTTATTTCCCATGCAGAGACTCACTACGTATTGCATAAGTTTAATTTTGGAGTGTTTAAAGTTACAATGAATAAAGAAGGACTCCAACAACCTTCGCAAGGATGAAAAGATCAAGAGGGAGCCTGCAAAATAATAAAAGATAAGTCTTCTATTTTTTATCATATGTTGTTACAAAAAATAATATTAAAAATGTTTTGAATGTGTTTCATTACAGTTATATAGAAATCTGAATTCCTATAATTTGAAATTGTGCCATAACATGATGAGAATATACATTGTTGTATGTCTTTTGTTTACATGTTGTAGATCTCATGAAGTACATATTATGAGATATGATATATGACTGATATCAGATTGATATAGACTTGTATAGGACTGATATAAGGCTGCAAAATTGTTTCATGAAATATACGATACAGGGATACATAATTTGTTTCATGAGATATGAGATATAGGGCAACATGATTTTTCATGAGATATGGATATAGGGCTGCATAAATATTTTCATGAGATATGAACATAAGGTTGATATAGGACTGATATAGGATTGATTTGGGGATGAAAAAAATATAACGTGAGATGTGTATGGGGTTATGATCAATCACTAATTAAAATGTGTACATAACTGTGTAAATCATTATTAGTATTTTGAAAATATTCATGTGAATAAAATTCATGAGAATGAAATGGCTCTAACCATTACAATAAATTGTCATGTAGGGAAAAATCATATTGCATGAACTACAAGTAAATAATGACATGAATGAAGAGTCATTCTGATGGCTGATCCTGAAAGAGAGTGAGATGTTGTGAAGCAGGAAGCTTTTGGGAGTAGATTGGGAGGTTCTTGTATTTCTTAAGGAAGAAGTCAAAATAGAAGTACTATTATGGAATATGAGAAGACTCCTTAATATATTTAAAAATATATTATTACATTAGTGTGTCAAGAAGAGATTCAAACATAGATGAGCATGAGTCTTCGTGATGAAGGACCCAGATTATGATTCTCACATCTTGATGGTGAGAGGAAGAACCTAGATTCGCTAGCTCCTGAAGAACATATGAAACTGGTTGGTGTATCTCTTGTTAAGAGGATACTTTCATGATGCTCATATTCAGAAGGAAGCTTAGAAAAGTATTCAATAATCTTGTTAGAATTATTGAGAATAGAGGTGTGGTAATCACCAAATAAGATTTTCCTTTGTTAAGAAAAATGTGTAGTAAAAAACTGAAGAGTTTCGGGATAATAGACTATAATTCCATGGTCACACATATAAAAATGAATATGATTATTAATTGATATTTGGAGAATCTCAAAGTTAGTTGACATGTATTCGGTTAGCACCAGGTACCTACTCTATACGAATGTATGTGGACTTAGATATGTCTCAAATAATGAAATAAAAGGATGTATGGATCCTGAATACTACAATGATTGATAAATATTATGTTAGATATCTTGCTCTAGATCTATCATTCTACTATGTGAGGATAGTTAAAAATATGATTAGAAGGTATGGTGCATGTCTTGTGCATGGAGAAGAATCCAAGGCTCTAACTTGGCACTAAAAGATGGAAGAGTACTACTGTATGCATGGAGAGATTTTGATGCTCTGAGGCAATGTTACTCCATGTCTATTCGCATGTTATGTTTCTCCTAGGAGCATTCATGTTATTATATTCAATATCCCTTGCATGGGAGGTTGTTTGACTTGTTATTAAATTTTTGGTCACTTGGAAAGTTCATTATAGAGTTTTAGTGATCTCTACTCTCTACTGCTGAGTTGTTCTCTCTTATCGGGAAATTTTCTAATGTGTTGTAAACCATTCCCTACAAATATATCTATCATACTCCAAGGGTTGCTTGGTTTTTTTTAAACAAGAACGGATAATATATTTTTTTTTAATTTCTAGGACTGTAGAAGCATTTTCCATCTCAGCCAATTATAGTCAACACGGTGAGTCATATACAAAACAAACAAAGAGTAAGTAGTCTTCTGACCAAAAAAAGAGAGAATCTCCAAGAAATTCACTCTTAAGGAATTAGCTGATATTCACTAGGTTCTCCATTGAGGCTGAGATGACCTTCTGCCAGCAAGCACACATTATTAACCATAGGGTCTTCCCTTCTATTTAAATCCCGCAAAATATGAAAGGATTCAACCTTTGTGAACTCTTTTATTTAAATTCGGATTCCCTTCATAATTTTATTCAAAACTGAGATATTAAATTTCCCTTCTGAATTAATCAATTTAATCAACAGTTCAGAATCTCCATATATTTGTATTAACTGGAACCTAACCTCCTTTGCAATTTGGCACACCTTGAGAAGGATATAACATTCTTCCTGGTTATTGGACGTGAATCCAAGCACCCAGCTGAAGCAAGTTTCAATTTTTCGATCAGGAGAGATTAACAGCCCCCCAGTCCCAGATGTGCTAGGATTTCCCTTGGACGCTCCATAAAAAAATACTAGCAGAAGAGGACTTCTTCCAGCTGTCAGCAAATTATGCCTCTGAGCATCAAATTTTCCACAAAGGGGAGCAACATGGTTTGTGAGAAAGTAATTTGTTGTTTCCCATAGAGCGTTTCCCAAGCCACTCATTGCCTTTGTTTAGCAGCGTTGACAGAGATGAATAATTTCCAATCGATTATGAAATAAGGAATTTAATTTTGGATGCAACTTGAGCTGGAGTCGACTGCTTATTACTGAAAATCCCATTATTCCTAATTAACCACAACTTCCACCATATATAGTTTGGAATTAAATTCCATACTTTTTTCTAATCCATGATTTTTACATTAGCATATGTTTTCCATTCTTGCCAAGGAATTCGCTCTTGCCAGGAGGAAAAAAGTTCTACTACAAAGATTTGGAAAGGAGCTAAAACTGAAAGGCCATTGAGGACCAGCTCCCACACCTGATGGGAAAATTCATATTCAATAAACAAATGATCAGAAGTTTCATTGTCTAGTTGGAAGAGGAAGCAGTGATACGGTCCATGAAACCCATATTTGCTTAAATTTTCTCCTGACAACACTCTTTTATGTATTAGAAACCAAGCGAAAAAATTCACCTTGGGGAGGCATAGTGGAGACCACGCCGATTTACAGGTCGCTGAAGATAATATGGAAGCCAAGGGGACTTGCAGAGAAGAGAAACCACACGCTACTGAATAAAAACCTGAGCAGCCCCACCCCCACTCATATTTGGAGTAGCGATTTACAGGATCCAGACCGGATAAGGTTGAAAATAGAAATTGTTGTTGTTGAGAAAGGTACTCTGAAATCTCAGGAAGGCTCCATCCGTTCCAATTCCCATTCATGTCCCATTTACAAATATATGAAAGTTAGAGAAAGCCTTTATTGATTATCCAGTTCTTGATCTCACTCAACAAATTAATAGAGGATAGAGGCGGATTTCCGAGGATTTTATCATCCCACAAAAAATATGTTTCCCACTACTAGGGATTCTATAAAGACATTGATGGAAATTGTCAATTACTCTTTTACAGAGATTCCAAATTGATGTGCATGAGGGGATGGAAGAATATTTTATATTTCTTAGAGAATTTCCCTTGAGGTATTTTTCCTAAAAATCTTACTGACATGATTATTTTTATCTGCATATAACTTCCAGATAAGCTTTCCTCCCATTGCTAATTTTACCAATTCAAGGTCCCGGATTTGCAAACCACCCTCTGAGATAGGTCTTTTGAGTATTTCCCAACTGACCAAGTGCATCTTCTTATGATTACCTTTTCCACCCTCTCAAAGAAAATATCGAAGGAGTTTAGAAATTTGAGCCAAAATGGATTTAGGGGAAAGGAGCAAAAAAAACTGAAAGATGGGGAGAGCAGAGAGGACAGACTTAATCAGAAAATTTACTAGCCTTGGTAAGCCACTGACCACCCCAGGAAACTATTTTAGATTTCAGTTTACAAAGCACTTCCAACCATAGTGAGGGAGGGATAGGACCCAAGGTCAAGGGAAGTCCCAAATAGTTGATCTTATCACAATTTGAAAAACTGGGAAATCCGAATGAATGAGAAATCTTAAGAAGAGACAAGTGATCAATGTTCCAACCATAAACAACACTCTTACTTTTGTTAATCAAACCTCCTGAAGACAAGCATAAATTTTGAAGAATTACATTGAAATGCTGAGCTATATTAAGAAATTCCCCTCCCAATAAGAAAGAGTCATCAACAAAAAGGGCGTGATTTATAGAATCCACAACACTTACAATCTTAATACCAGGGAGAGAGCCAACATCTAGTTCAACTGAAAGTTTTCTGCTTAAATATTCTACCATCAAAATGTAAATAAAAGGAGACAAGGGGCACCCTTGACGAAGGCCTCTAGTGGCTTGAAATAAATTTGTTGGTCCTCCATTAACTAGAGGCGCAATCCATATCCTATCAATACATGCTTTTATCAAGTGGATGAACTCTGTGCTAAAGACAAAAGAGTTTAGAACATGATAGAGGAAGGATAACTTGACCTGATCAAATGCGTTTTTCATATCTAGCTTGATAAGCATGCCTTTTTCTTTCCTTTGAAAGCTAGAATGAAGAGCTTCCTGAACTTGGATCACATTATCAATCAAATTACTTCCTTTAACGAACCCCCCTTGGAGAGGAGAGATTAAAGATCCTAATAGAGGTTTCAGTCTATTAGCTAAGAGTTTGGACAAGATTTTATATGAAGAGTTACAAAGCGAGATGGGCTAGAATCTATCAAAAGAATCAGGGTTGACTTCCTTTGGAATCAAGGCCAGAAAGGTAGAATTTGTGTTTCCTCCCACTTTAGCTTTCTTGAGAAAGGCTAAGATCATTCAACGGAGATCGGATTTAATAATGTACCAGCAATATCTGTAGAAGTGGATGGAAAAATCATATGATCATGGGGCTTTGTCCGGATCCATACTCCAAATCACATATACAACTTCTTGTTCAGAGAATGGTTTAACAAGTTCAAAATTATCCTCATGACCGACCAAAGAAGGAATGTTGGATAGAAAATCAACATTCATTTTTCCATCTGAATTATTATCCTCTTGAAATAATTGGTGGAAATGTGAATTGGCAGCTTGTAGTAATGTATTTTGACCTTTGATTGTATCTCCATCACTATTGCAAATTTCAGCTATATGGTTTCGAGAGATCCTAGACCTGCATTGCCAGTGAAAAAGAGCATATTTTTTGTCTCCAGCAAGTAACCATAAACTACATGATTTGAGATGAAGATGCTCTTCCTCCTATCAAAAGGAGAGGAAAGAGGGATCTTGTGTTGTCTGCTTAGCAACTAATTGAGGCTTGAAAATTACGCAGTCTTCCATGCTGAGTTGAATCTTAGCTAGAGCCTAGACTGACGCTTCCCTACAAGATTAGAGGAAATTTGGGGTCTAAAGTGGGCCTTATAAGAAAACGCGCCAACAATAAATTTTGTGAGCTGGAATTTAAGAACCAATAGAATTTCAATAAAATGAGTCAACCATAATGGTTGAATTGACATATTTGTCATAAAAGAAAACTACTTGTTTTGTTCGTATTTTCGACATATCTCTCTGTGTTTTTACTCAAATTTCAAGTGGGAGAGCTCATTGGATGTGGAATTTAATTTTGCATCCAACAAGTATCCACACTGCATACTTTTGATGGACCCCGCTACCCCAAAAATAAGAAATACCTGAAAAAATGTGATGATGACATCATCATCATGTTTTTCAGGTATTTCTTGTTTTTGGGGTAGCAGGGTCTATCAAAAGTATGTAGTGTGGGTACTCGTTGGATGCAAAATTAAATTCCGCATCCAATGAGCTCCCCCATTCATAATTTGAGGAAAAACATAGGGAGATATGTCAAAAATACGAACACAAAAAGTAGTTTTTTTCATTCTTCCTCCAAAATTAATAACTATTATTTTATTATTTTAACTATTATTTTATTATTTTCCTTAGAAGGCCCATTTTAGACCTCAAATTTCCTCTAATGTCGTTGGGTTATAAAATAGGATTTTATTCCACTTCTTCAGACCGATTTTGGTGAGATTTAACTTTTGTTCCTAGACAAAGATGCGAGAGCCTGCAATATATTGATACCATATTTATGTTACAATATCCCAGAATCCCTCCCTTTCAATCCAAAGTGGACTGAACCGAAACAGGATGGGTCCTATATTTTCTTCCTTTTCAACTTGAAGAGAAATTGGGTGATGATGGGAGGTAATTTTTGGCAGGATTTTTGAAGAAATTAGAATATTTCCATCCATCAACGACCTTTGGACAAGGAACCTATCCAATCTAGCAGATATTCGGGAAATCCCCACTCTATTGTTGTTCTAGGTAAACCACCCCTTCTTGGGCTTGAGGTCGAGGAGATCATTAGATTGAATTAAGGAGTCCACAAAAACCTGTAAAGGATCTGTGCCCTTGTTACATCCACATTTTCCTTTGGATCAAAAATTATATTAATATCACTAGCCAATATTATATTTGTGGGAGAGCGAGTATCCAAATATTCAGAGAGAGTTTTCCAACAGTTTTTTTTTTTGAGAATATTTACTGGAATGTAGAGATTGAAAAGAGAAATGAATATTTTTCTAGATACTTGTTGTATTTCAGTGAAAATCCAATGCTGGGTTGCATGCGAGGAATTAAGGAGAAATTTATCCTCTTACCATAATGTTTCGAGGCCCCCAGAAGTTCCTCGGGCACTAACAACCTTCTTATTCCACTTTGACTTGTTGATAGATAAAAGGGCTTCCTCTTCTATCTTAGTTTCTTGGAGCAGTAGGATGTTGGAAGTTTCCATTTTAAGGAGGTTTTTAACTGCTTCAGCCTTCAATGGATTCCCCAAGCCCCTATAATTTGAAGAAATGAGCTGCATTATTTACTTGAGGAAAAGGGAGTAGTACCACCTTTTGGGGGTCTATTCCGCTGACTTCTTCCAAAAGAAAGTTTGATGGTTTCCTAGCTACCCTACATATTAAGCCTCTCATCTTCTCTTTCTCTAATATCTTTATGATACTTTATTCCTGCCTTTTTTGTGAAGTGCTCATCTTCCTCTGAAGAGTCAAAAGACTCAACAGGTTTCTTCTTAAGATATTCTACATAGGAGGGGGAAATAATAGTTCTAATGGGAGATAGAACATGCATGGAGGCATCTTCACTAAGCGGTTCTAAGCACTCTAGAGTAGTAAACTGAGGCCCTCTATTTGCTTCTACCTATTCATTATGAACTTCAGATTGTTGAACGTCACCTTCTTCGAGAATAAGAGAGTTATGTTCATCCGCAGTAATTAACACAACAAAGGGATTTGAAGAGACAATAACATTTCCCTTAGCCTGAGTTTTTGGAGATTTAATCACAATTGGAGGAGGTATATTTCCAGCATGTCCACCTTTTCCCTTCACCTATTTAGAAGTACCAGCTTTTAGAACTTGAGACCATTGATTTGTATTTTCTTTTTCAGGTTCTTCTCCTGATTTGTTTTTGCAGTTGCGAGAAAAATGGCCATATTCATGGTAGGAGCGACACTTGAAGGGGAGTTGCTCATAGTCAAGCTCCTAAATATGAGACCAATCAGCAACATTGAGCTTGATTTCCTCAGGAAGCCCTATCTCTAAATTGAATTCAACACAAATGCAAGCACATGAATATTGATATTTCATTTATGCTCTGTCAATGTATTTTCTGAGCTTATTCCTGATAGCTTCCAACGATTCTGAATTCCAGCAGTGGAGTGGAAGATGGGGGAGCTTGACCTAGATAGGGACAACATACAAGACATCCTGAGTAGGATCAAAATCAAGAGTACACATATTCAGGTAGAGCCCCTGGGGACCCATAAAATAAGGACCATTCCAAAAAATTAGATCTTGATCAACAACCAATTCAAACAAAAAAACAAAGTAACGTCTTCCCAAAAAATGGTTACAGACTCCATCAGAGACCAAGGGTCTCCAATTTCATTGAACCCATCTTTCTATAGCCTTCAGGGATGGCCACAGCCCTGTAAATTGACCAATTAAACCATGTTCTTCTAGGTTCAAGGTAGTCCAACAAGGAGGTTCAACCAGAAGGTCAACATAAGGGATTTTCATTTTCTTTACAAAGGTCTGGGCTAATGGACTACCCTTCCTCTTCCCACATGAAGCAATAATATGTTTGAATGCATCAATTTCAGGAGGGAGAGGGGGGATACCCCCTCCAAAGGCCATTAGGAACAATCAGACCAACCCTCTATCAATGAAAACATAGAAGAATCCTCTAAATCAAAGCTTGGAAGAATTAATACTAGTTCAATAGAAAATACAAACCAATGGATCGATCTTTGACGAATAGAAGAGGCTCCCAGCTCCAACGAGACTGCAAAATCCTTTCTCAGCGTTGCACCAGGATCTAGAGTACAAGCAATGATCCAATGTTGTTCTTAACAAAAAGAACAAGATCAAGTAAGATATGCAAGAGTGTTCTAGTTATCCACTGCACAAAGCAAGCAAGCAACGATCTTGCACAATCAAGCAGAAGGTTGAATCCTATAAAGAAAATGTCACTAGGATGAAAAGAAAATGATCCATCACCAGGAGCTCCACCTAGGAATGATCGTTCACGTAGCAGCAGAGAGCCAAAGAACAAGATTGTTGTAAAAATTGAAAATCTTCTTGGAGCGAATTTGTTTTTCCTTCAGATCCCATTTATCAAAGGATTGCTTGGTTTTTCATCCTCTGTATCTGAAGGGTTTTCCTAGGGTATGTATTGTCTCTTATGGATGAACGATTTATGTGGTTGATTTGTTGATGAGATTCATATGTATAGTAATTGATTGATAAAAGTTTTAAAAATCAAGTATCTCCATATTTTCTCAAAATATTAACAATTTCCACCAATTTAGTTACACTCATTACGCTTTTTTTATGTTTGTATATGGAAGTTGAAGAGGAGGAACATAATCAAGGTGATCAACAAAAAAATTGTCCAAATAACCTAATTCATGAAAGTAGCTCGAACACCGACAACAATTCCAGCAAAGAATGATGATCAATATATTTGGATGTTAATGCATGTTGTTGTATATTTTGAATTAATTGTTTGTGAAAATCAGACATTTTCTATAATGTACTGGACATAGTGTCCCAATTGAAAGACAACATGTTACCAAGAAGTGTAACAATTACATATTGACGTTTTTATTATAATGGACCTTTATGTGTTCCAATTTTGTATGACAAAGGGCCTCTTACTCATATGTAATAAAATAAGGTTCCTTATTCTATTACATTGTCTAATGTCGTTATGAAATGTTACATTGTTGATTAAATATTACAATAGATGTGAAAAATGATGATATAAAAAATTAATCCAAACATCATATCCAAACTCAATAAATATCCAAACTCAATAATTATATTTGAAATTATATGAATACTATTATAAAACAAATTTTAGTTTTTTATGAATAATGTTAATAAAATTAAATAAAAAAATGTATATAGGCATTCTAGTGCGATGTCATTGGACACTGTTCATCAAAGAGAAAATTATTTTTGGTGCATTTGATCGTTTTAATCACACCACTGCATTTGAGTAAATATAGCACCGGTGCATTTTAAATAAATGCTCATTGGTGCTACAAACTACTTATTCCATGCCTCGATGAATTTTTATTATTACATCCCAATGCTTTCTACATAAGCAAAGTGGTGCACCAATATATTGTAAGTGCACCACTGCCAGTAAAAAATTCAATGAACGTTAATGTCCTAGCCAAATTTATTGGTGTGTTTTCCTTCCCTTATAACACTAGTGCATTATAAGAGTTCATAAGCACCGATGCTATATTTATTATAAATCATCATTGTTATTATATTTATTATAAAGAATTGATGCTATTAAAATTTAGGTACACACCAATGCTTGTTTGTATTTAAATGCACTGGTGCATTTTTCATTTGTTAGCACCAATGCACTTATTTCAATATAGTGCACCAAATAAAACATCTCTACTAAAGCCTCCGACCATTGAGTTTATTTAGTTATAATATTTTTTTGTAAAAATATCTTCCAAAACATTCGGTACCATTAGAAAAGATTGTGGCGGATGATTTTTTGGAAACTTTGGCCAACCTTGTAACACTAAAAACATCTACTAGAGGGTATTTTCCTTGTAGTGTTGGGAGGGACAAATAAACAATAAACAATTGGCCTATGCATTCTTTCATTTTTTTAAAGTTGTCAAATATACATGGTAATAGTTCTATAGATGTTAGGAGAGGAACCAAACCTATTTAAAATAATATGTGTGCATTCCTAGGAATGTGCACATGTTTCTAATTTATTAACAAGCTCATGCTTCTATTGTAATGAAACGGGGAAGAAACTCCTTCCAAGCCCCTTCCTTCTTCTCCAAGTCCATTCATGGGTGCACCACTCGTCCCATATGCAAGGATGATTTTATTCATTGGCAATGCTCATCGGAGAAACATTTGTTTTTCTTATCTATCTCCACAATGAATTTGTAATACCAACATTGAACAAAAATCTAAGCTAAGGACATACGACAAAATATCCATATATATATATATATTCCTTTGAAAGGGCATATCATGTATACAAAATAATATGTTGATTACTATGTACAAGAAACAATTAATACCATGTATTTGAATCTCAAACCAATCAAATTCTAGCATCAATTCCTCCACATCAAATGACCACCTCTATCTTTCTTTCACACAACTCAAATCTAAGAACCATTTCATAAACACCCCTCCCCCCATTGCAATGCATCCTAGAAACCACAACAAATGTTGAAAAATAATTCTTTATGAGAAACAATACACTAACAACACTTTGCCATTCATTAATGGGAATGACATTTAAGAAATACTAGGGGGCACACGTGATATTATCTACAACTTACACAATTTTGATTTCAATTACAAGGGAGTTTCATTGAAAACCACACCAATGTCATTTTGCACAAAGAATTATGTACAGTGTAAGTAAATAAGAATGGTACAACTTTGATTTTAGAGTTAATGGAATGTGTACGTATGCCTAGTTTTCTCTTATATGAAGTTATAACAACTATCTATAAATAAATCTACATTTTTATTTTATAAAATGTAAATTGAAAAAAAATAACTCAATTAGACAACATCTTGATTCAAAGAACCTCACTCTAATTCTTCATGTATGTGATACTTAAATGTCTTCCCTAATACTTTTATTCTTTCAAAAACATTGTTTTCATCCTCACTTCTTTCTTTAACTACAAAAGTAGATGATAATTCATCTCTTGTGTGGGGAAAAGGTACAATCCTATTGGATCCTTTACACAACACATAACTAGATTAATTGTTGGTTTTCTTACCAATTCATAATATCGAGTAAAATTTGTTGGCATTCCATTTCTTACCTATCATCCAACCTGTTCGACTCTACTTTTAAGATGCCTAAATTCTTTGCAAAATGGCAAAGATCTTGTAAGAAAAACAAGCCTTGGTTACAATAATCAAGAATCATATTGTAGTCATAACTAAGTATCAAATTCAAATAAAGGGATTGTAGTAGTAAAATCTTTTCCAAACTACTACTTATTTTCCCCTCAAACTCTAGACTTGCATGAGTGAAAGAGAATACTTGTAAAGGAAAGTAAGGTTCAACTTGATTATTAACGTCTATTATTTGGGGCCTAGCTCAAGCTTTCTAACTTATTAGGTATCTTGGAGATTTAGGGAGCTATTAAAATCATTTCATAACTCTCATGCTTGAATAAATAAAATCAAATAAACACTTATCTCTATACACTCATCACAAAATCATAAAAACTTTAAAAAACAGTTATTCACCACTTAGATAGCTCTTTTTAACAATATTTAAGGTCACCAATAACTAGTATAACATTGATTAAAGAAATATTTTCTACCTCTCTACCCTATAACGTCATATAATAATGAAAGGAAAAAAATTACAAATATCAGTTTCAAAAATTCAAATCTTATGCATTTTAGATGCAAAATACAATGCTTTAAATAAAGAGAATACAACATAATCAATAACCAATTTCAATGCAAGAGAAAGTTCGAAAAAAATACGGATACAAATGAACCCTACTATTATGGTGGTGAATTAAGAGAGGCAAAAATATGAAAAAAAAATTGACAAACACGTGCGGATAAAATTGTGACAAACATGGACTAACGATGTGATGATTTTATATGTTTAAATTGCAATGTGATGAGTTCCAAGGGTTAGCTCAATTGGTAAGACATGTGTACATTTTCTCGGTTTGGGGGAGGTCACGGGTTCGAGCCTTGAGTTCTCTGGGGTTAGGCCTTCTGCTAGGATGGCCGGTGGTTTATCATCTCTACTATCCATGAATGTGAAGAAGTATTGCTAGATTTCCATGGATCTTTCTATCTGAAATGAAATAAATTTCAATATGACAATTTTATATATTTAAATTTCAAGTACATTGCTTTAGGAGTTCAATTATGTTTGTTAATGTAAACATAACAATGTCAAATATTTAGTATAGGAAGAAAATTTATAAACATAACAATTTAGATGTATATTGTATAGAAAGTAAGACAAATTCATATTATGGAAAAACTAAATTAACAATAATAAAATATAAACCTAACAATTTAGATGTATATTATCATTTTGTATGGAAAGTAAGACAAACTTATATAATGAAAAGATTAGATTAACGTGATGCTACATATTGCTATAAGTTTTATGCTCTCAAATAAGTTCATTCATTTGAAATATAGTTTTAGGTATCATAGATTCTCCGAGGCTAAAGGCACTTGAACTTTCAATATATTGTTGATAGGATTAATTTTTAGTTTAAGTTTTTTTATTTAAAAAATGTTTGTCTTTTATTATTATTTTTTTATTTCATATTTTTAGAATTTAATGTGGATTTTTTTATCTTATTATAGTTTGTATATAATGTAATGTAGATTTAGAAATCTATTTTTTTTGTATAATGTAATGTAAATTTAGAACTCTAAATTTGTTGTTGATAGGATTAAATCTATGTGAGTTAAAAAAAAATAGTTTTTGTATTTACATTTAAAAAAGGTTTGGATTTTTATTTTATTTTTTTAATATAATGTAAATTCAGAACTCTAAATTTGTTGTTAATGGGATTAAATTTATCTTTTTTTCCAGTTTTTGTACATGAATTTTTATTTTTTGTAATGTAATGTAAATTCAAAACTCTAAATTTGTTGTTGATGGAATTAGATCTATTTTTTTAATGTAATGTAAATACAGAACTCTAAATTTGTTATTGATGAGATTAAATCTATTTTTTTTTATTATACCTGCCTCAGCAGGTATATTGTAATCGATCACAAGTCAAACTCCTTTGACTTTGCTATTAGTTGGTACCTTTTGAGGCGGCTATAAAGAATTAAAAACTGTTTTGCAAAGTATGACTTAGGGATTTGTAAAATATTTTTTTTTTAATTTTGTTAAAAAGCTATTTTTGTAAACAGTTGATTGGTGGATAGAAGATGATGTTAAATTTGGGATTTGGTATCTGGATTTGAGTTGACATGTGTCCACATGATGTCATAATAATAAAATTAAAAAAATAAAAATTATATCACTTCTAGCGTCGCCCGGTGCCGTTCGCTCTGGCGTCTCCGAATGCAAGATAACAGGTTCAATGGCTCGATACCCCAAGGTCTTTTGGGAAAGCCATCCAATTTAACTTACGTGGAACTGTCGATGAATAATCTCATGGGCGGAATCCCTGCCGAGCTTACCGATTCCCCCCAGCTTCAATACTTGAACATTTTGAACAATCCTCTCGGCGACAGCCTTCCTCACAAAATCTGGTTCGCGCCGGCATTGTTAGTGTTCTCTGCATCTTTTGCAAAAATGTCAGGCAAGCTACCTTCCTTCCCGAAATGGAATTCGCTTAAAATTCTCGAATTGCAGGGAAAAGCCTTCTCCGGCAGCATTCCGCAGGATATTATTCATTGCCAGAATCTGGCGAGACTAGAACTCGTGCACAATGAGTTAACAGGGCTGATTCCCACGCAGCTCGCAAGCATTCCCAAAATCCAGCGCATCAATTTATCCCACAACGCGCTCGCGGTTACAATTCCCATGGACTTCAACAACTGCACCAGTTTAAAGTTTTTCAATGTCTCATACAACGATTTATCTGGTCCACTGCCTTCTAGGGGTATTTTTCGGCACATCCGCGCCAGTGCTTTTGCAGGCAACTAGTTCCTGTGCAGGGGTGTGTTGGGACCGTGCATGGATCTAAGCAATGACGGTGCCCAGGATTTGAACCGGAGACATCGAAGTAAGCCGGGACCATTAGTCTGGGTGATCGGCGCAGGGTTTACAGTTTCCATTTTCATAGTAATCATTGGAAGCCATTATTACAAGCGCTACAAAACTTGAAGCAGTGGACTATCACACTCTAGAGCAGATCCATATCAAGCTCAAGGAAGTTATCCATTATATATTGAAGAAGGAACCTGGAAGATGACCGCATTTGGGCGTCTGAGTTTCACAGTGGAAGACGTTCTGAAATCCATGAAGAGCACAAACATAATTGGAAATGGGCCGCTTTCAACTGTATACAAAGCGGAGATGCCAGGAGGGGATACCATAGCCGTAAAGAAGCTACATTTGAATCATAAATTAAATCAAAATGCTCTCGAAGAACTCGATGCTATGGGCAATCTGAGGCACAGGAATATACTCAGGTTGCTCGGCTTCTGTTACAATAATGAGAATTCTCTCATTTTTCTATACGAGTTCATGCCCAACGGGAGCCTGGCTGACGAATATCATAACAGGAAAGAATTCGGGTGGGCGACAAGATATCAAATTGCAGAGGGACTCGCACATGCGTTCTGCTATCTTCACCATGACTGCACTCCGGCAATTGTACACAACTCCTTGAAGCCCAGCAACGTATTGCTAAACAGTCATATGGAGGCTCGGATCTCTGATTTCTGCATGGCTAAGCTTCTGGACGATGCCATTGATTCCATTGCTTATATCTCCCCTGGTAAATTCTTCATGTATAGCTGTTCATATTCTTCTTTTCTTAAATATGTTGTTGTTCACCACCATTTATACTATAAGTTATTCTCTTCTTCCAATATGAACAATTTTGTACAAATTTTTTATCATGATTATGAAGAAGAATATTGAGAAACTAAATGAAAAATATGATATTTAAAAACATCTCTTCACTATTAAATAAAGGTTTTTATTCTTAATGTGTGTAATATTTATTTGAATGAATAATTAATTAAATTACTATTATTTGATTATTAGTATTTAAAATATTATATTATTATTATTGATTAGTTTTATTATACTCTTAATTATTTATTATTATTTTTATGTAATTTTTATATTTATTTGAATGAATAATTAAGTAAATTACTATTATTTGATTATTATTATTATTTTAATATATTATATTATTATTATTATTGATTAACTTTATTATATTCTTAATTATTTATTATTATTTTTGTGTAATCTTTATATTTATTTGAATGAATAATTAAGTAAATTATTATTATTATACTTTCCTCAGCAGGTATATTGTAATCGATCGAATTCAAACCGCGTTGACTTTGGGTATTAGTTGGTGCATATCGGTGCATATTTAAAAGATTAAAATCTCATAGCAATTTTTAAATTTATTAAAATTGTATTTATTTGTGTTGCTATTGATTAAGCAGGGATGATGTCATCCTTGAAGTTTGCTATCTGGATTTGGGTCGACACCTTGTAACAATGACATCATATGTAACTTTTCACCTACCCGCCTTCTTCTTGTCTCCAGGGGCTCAACGGAATTTCGAAATATGCATCGGACTTTGGATCTATCATTCCCCGCTATGATCTGGACCGTTGATTACCGGACTTTGCAACCTCCGCTTTCATCCTGGTCGTTAATTCCTCATCTAATCTGTGCCATGCATTGTCTATTCATTGAACTCCGCTTTCATCCTGTCATGGAATCAAATGGTAGACCTAAGTCTGTCAAATAACAGATTCTCGGGCCCTATTCCTAGAGAGCTAGGGGAGCTGCCA